>BMAO01029698.1:0-38869 GCA_019973975.1 Trichonephila clavata | reverse complement strand
CTGGGTGGTTTTCAAACACATTTTCACGGTCAAAGGAACGCAGGAATTTAAACTTTCGAGGAGAGAGACGTCATTAGAAGACGGGCAATTGGGCGCTCTCTCTCCAATTTGTAATGTTAACTTACCGATTGTCGAGGCAAGCTCGGGGCCATAAGTTCAATATTTTAATTGATTCTGGAGCTTCTGTTTCACTGTTGTCAAATTCTCTTTTCGATAAAATAAAGAATAAATATATGAAACCGTTGGAAGTTCTAGTAAAAATCAAGGCAGTAAATAACGGGGAAGTGGAAATAGTGGGTTGTTACAAGATACATTTGGTTTTGGGAAATTTCATTGTGAGCAAATTTTTTTTGTCACTAAGCAGGAATTAAATATTGGTTACACAGCGATCTTGGGTTTCGATTTTATTAAACTTAGGCACGCGATGTTAGATACGAAATTTAATTGTTTGAGAATAGCTGAGAATCCATTCCATTTTGTTAATTGTGAAATTTCGTTGCAAAATGACACTGCGTGTGATATATTTGTAATTTTGGAAAATAAAACTATTATTGGTCCAAAGCAGGTTAAAAATGTTCGTTTTAAGGTACCAGTTTTGCCTCATTCTAGTGTAGTTGCGACTATTGTTTTGGTGCTGTTAAATTAAAAAATAAGAGTATACATATAAATTCACCACATGTCCCTTTTGATCTCAACTTAACACAACCGAGTTACAAATTACGAATAATTCCGAACACATTATAACTTTAAATAAAAACACGAGAATCTGCACTGTTAATAGTTATGAAGAATTTTCGGTCGATTTACCAATATCACAAGATACCTTACCTGAATTATCTGAAAAAGACTTTAACTTCTCTGGATTAGATCCTATAACAAAGAGTAAATTAATGCAACTTTTAATAAAACACAAAGATGCTTTCGCTCGATCAACCGCTGAATTATCCGCGCTAATACAGAACATCATAGAATATTTATTGCAGCATAATTACCCAATTAGATGTCCGATTTATAAAATCCCATTTAACCTCCGAAACGAATTTAGAAACAAATATTCGATTTAGAGAGTGCGGGCATTGTGTCAAAATCCAGATCTCAGTAAAACACACCTGCTTTATTTGTCAGACAGAGAGATAAATGGCGTTTAGTTCTAGATTTTAGGAAGTTGAATGAAATTACGTTGACTCAGGATTTTGCTATACCTACTTTGGACGACATTCTTCATGAGATTCGGGTCGAATTATTTTTCCGCTTTAGACATGAAGTACGCATTTAATCAAATACCACTTCATTATAGAGATAGACATAAAACGGCTTTTTCTACACCTGACGGTGATAAATACGAATTTAATAGACTTTGTTTTGGTCTTAAAAATTCCCCTAAAGCTTTTCAATCCATAGCGCAGGAAATATTAGGAGATTTACTTCACAATGGCGCTCTAGTTTACATAGATGATATAATTTTATTTTCAAAAACCATCCAAGAACATTTCGAATTAATTAATAAAGTGTTAGAGAGTTTCGAAAAGCGAATCTTAAATTCAATCCAGCTAAGTGCCAGTTTTTAACTAAGAAATGTAAATTTTTGGGGTTTGTTGTCACACCGGAGGGTATACTCATTGATAAGGATAAGACGATCACAATTAATCAGTTTCCTGTTTCCGATAGATCAGAAACAAATAAAACCTTTTTTAGGATGCTGTAATTTTTATAGAAGGTACATTAAAAATTTTGCCAAACGTACACTGTCTTTAACGAATCTTTTGCGAAAAGATACTCCTTTTGAATGGACTTCAGAAGCTCAGGCTTCATTCGAAGATATTAAGAACGCTATTCTAAATCCACCTGTTTTGGCTCTACCTGATCTTGCCGCAGAAGTGCAAGTCACGACTGATGCTTCTTCCTCGGGTATCGGGGCTGTTTTAGAACAGAGGTATCCTAAATCAGAAGTTAAACCTTTATATTTTTTTCAAAAAAGTTGAATCCTTCGCAATCTAAATACAACGCCACGGTCCTAGAATTTTTCGCAATTTACGCAGCTCTAAATTTTTTTAGGCCTTTTCTTTTGGGGAGGAAGTTCAAAGTTTTTACGGATCACAAGCCTTTAGTAGGGTTCTTATCTAATAAAAATCCCTCTTCTAAAATTCTACGTTGGAAATTGTCACTTGAAGAATTTAATTATGAAATTCATTACGTAAAAGGCTCTTTGAATTCCGTCGCCGATCATTTATCTCGTTATGTCAACACCATTACTTTAGCTTTACCTGATTCTGAAGATCTAATACAAATGCAGAAAAGCGACGAATCGTTAAACGACATCCTACATAAAATTAATAATAAAGTTCTTAGCCCACGAATTAGCAGTTATTTTATTAATGGGGAGGGAGTGCTATGTCATTTTTCTAAGCGCCCAAATAAGTCACCCAGAACTGCCATGAGAAAACAAGTTTGTGTTCCTCATTGTCTTAAAACGAAAGTTTTGGAATCAATTCATTCGGAATATGGAGGGCATCTTAAATTTTTCAAGACTTATCAGAGACTTAGCGAAAAATTTTTTTGGTCTAATATGTACAAGGATGCTAAGAATTTTGTTTGTTCTTGCATCATTTGTTTAACTCGAAAGAACGCTTTCAATATTCCACTAGCCCCACACCAGCCGATGGAACAGAGCCATGTGCCAGGTGAAACTTGACATATGGATATTTTTGGTCCTTTAAAAACCACGCCTAGCGGGAATAGTTATGTCCTTTCCCACCATAGATGCATTCACCAAATACATTCATATCGTCCCACTTCCTGATCTTAAGTCCAGCACCATATCTAAAGCTTTCTTTGATAATTATGTTGTAACACAGGGGCTGCCCTCATAAGTTGGTTGTCGATAACCCCACTTATTTTAAAAGTTCTGAGTTCCTGGAATTTTGTAGAGTCATGGGTATCCAGAAACAACATATTTCAACTTATTCAGCTCACGTAAATGGAAGAGTAGAGAAGCCAAATCAATCGCTGGCTAACATCCTTGCAGCAATCACTCATGACACAAACGACTGGGATGAACAACTCCCTCACACTATGTTAGCTTTAAATTCAGCAATTAACGAGGCCACTTTCACTTCGCCCTTCTTTTTAGAACACGGCAGAGATATTCGTCTGTCGTACACATATCAAAAGAGCTCTGATACATCACAAAATACGTATGAATACGTCGAAAGACTTTTACCTTCATTAGAGAATATTTTTCAGAAGGTCCTAGATAATTTAAAAAATCAAGAAGCATCGCACATCGCTCTTAGCACAAAGAATACAAAGTCGCATCATTACGATTATCAAATTGGTTCTTTATGTTTTATCAGGACACCTAACCTTAAATCTAAATTGTCTCCAAAACTCAGACCCAAGTTCGAAGGTCCCTATAGAGTTGTAGAACGGTTTTCCAAAGTGAATTACAGAGTTCAGCATGTCGAGCATCTGAGAAAGAAATTTAACACGCATGTCAACCGAATGATTCCTTTTATAAAAAGATTTAAATATTTGCATTTGAACAATTTGGATGAAAATATAACAGTAGATACAGAGGTAAAAAATGTTTGTGAGGAACAGAGATATAATTTAAGGAATCTTGTGAATTCGAATATTTAGATTAATCTTATTACAGTGTTTCAAAATAAATAAATTAAATTCATACATAAAATTTTAATGTTTACTTTGTTCATATTATTGTTGACATTTTTTTTTTATTGGAGAAGGGTCCATGCTTATCTTTTAATACTTCAAAGATTGTTGTCGGGTGTATTGTAGGAATTCATTTTGTATCAATGAGAATTAATTGTATTTTATTATGTTGGTACTTATATATATATATATCAATATTATATACATTGATGTTTTTTTTTATTTTGTTTTTGTCACTCTCATTTGCTTTTGCATGTATGTTATTTCAATATATATACTGTGGACACAAGGTACATGTCTACAATAAGTTAGGAAATATAGAGAAAGGTCTCTTGTATAACTCATAAAGTCAGTGAATTACTATTTTAGCTATGTGTGTAGTCACACACATGCTCCATGTGTTTTATTAGTATGTTCATTATACGTATTTTGTTATTGTGTTTCATTTATACATTATCTCTTTGTGATTTTCATTGTTGCTTAAAAGTATTAAAATTCTGGGGTTTTACTACTACCATAACGTTGTAAGTGTTGATTGATTAAGTGAAGTTAGTTTTGATTTCGTGTTATTGGTTCATTATAAATTTTTTGAAGAAAATTCTTGGCCATATTATTTAGTATTGAAGTAAATAAGTCTTGTGTTTATTCTATACTTATGAAATTGTTTCGAATACTTAGTGGGTTAGAGCATGAATTTTTTTTATGAGTTAAATTTCATTATGTGAAGAGTGTTGATTACATTTGAGTTAAGATTGTTAGTGATATATTTGAATACTGATGCGAATTATTTCCGGAAGTTATGTTTATCGAATTGTTAAAGAGGTACAGGAAATTGTTGTCATTATAGTTGTATTAGAATCTAGCGGGTTATGTGAATTATTTTCGGAAGTTATGTTTATCGAATTATTAAAGAGGTACAGGAAGTTGTTGTCATTATGGTTGTATTAGAATCTAGCGGGTTATGTGAATTAATTACGGAAGTTATGTTTAACGAAGTGTTGGAAGAAGAGATACAGATAATTGTTTTGAGTTTGTGAATTAATATGATTATTCAGGTATTAGTTAAGTGATTTATTCGAAATGATTGAGAATTAGAGTTTCAGTTGTCGAGTTAGTTCTGTTTTTGAGAGATAGTTATCTGTTTGTAGCGTTAGTTAATTGTTAGCGGATCGTATTGGTTATAAGGTTTTATGGCTATGTTGTTTGAGAGTCAGTATTCGAGTTGCCGATAGTCAATTTTGGTGAATTAGTTAAAGTGATGGGAATTAATATTTTTATTATTGAACAAATTTTTTTTTGTGTCTGGTGTTGATGACATGCGAATCGCTCTGTTCAGTGCACAATTATAGCACTCAAGGGTTAGAGTGAAGTGTTTCGTTTTTTCGCCTTCTATTGTTTTTTTTATATATAGACTTAAAATCCATTTTTATTAATAGCTACAATTTTAATAATCTCGTCTACTTTTAGTAATAAATTTTTTTTTGTTTCTTAACCTTGGGTGCGTAGTTTTTCAGTTTCTCTTTTGAGTAATATAGTAATGCATCTCTTAGATGAGACAGCTATTGCACGGAAAGCATACTTTAATTTGAGAAATTTTCAATTAAGTAGAAAATTTATCGTTACAAAGAAATTTTTTTTTCAATTTTCAGGCATTTGTTTTACAAACGCTTTATTGTCGCTTACATTGTCTTTGATACATTTTTCCCATTTTACATAACTTCGCTCCACTAAATATATAACGCGTTCTACAAATTCTACTAATATTATACCCGTGTAACTGATTCTATTTAGTAAGAAAACTATCGGTCTTATTGAAATTCTTCCGTCCTGTAAAACTCTTTTTTTTTTCTTCAAAAATAAATGAATAAAATGCATACAATACTAATAACAAATTACTGGATTCCTATTAACAATGGCAAGAAGAAAGATAAATAAATGAATGAATTTTGCACTCCTGTTACTGCTTTCTAGAGAAATAAAGCAAGTGATATAAGAAAATTTTTTAAATTCAAATATATATATAGGGAGAGAGTGAATTAATAGTAGGAATTGAAAAAAAAGATCATGATTTGTCCACATTGTTGCTGTAAAAATGCGTACCCGGTTTGGCTAGTATGGCTGAAAACCGGTTTTCGACGCCACCTTTTGTCATTGTTTTAACTGTTACTTTGTTACAACAATGGAGATGAATCTAAGTTGGCGTTGAAAACCGGTAATTAATTTAATTAATGAATTAACACTTAAATACTGCATTAACATCAAGTGTCTTTCACTACAAGTTTAAAAAACTTATTTGAACTTGTTTGGATGAATAGAAAGTATTTTATTAACGATTGAAAATTTGAACAAGATAAATATATATATAAACTAGCTGTACTCTGCCACGTGCTGCTGTGGCACAGTCTTGTTAAAGCGAAAGCATATGTTTTCAGTATGTTAAAACATTTACATTGCAGGTATGATTTTTTTATACAAAAATGTATAAATATAAATACGCAAAACTTTCCTTAACTGATATCATTTTTAGTTTGTCATACTATATTTTTGTCCTTATGTTATGAACCTAAATTTATTTACATTGTCTTCAGAGTGAAGACCTCAAGTTTGAAGATAAATTTTAAATGGCTCTACTCTCTATTCCTTGAGGGCAATGGGTTAGTTTTACAATGCTTATGGATATTTCTGTTGAATCAGTTGTCGTAGTCTATCACTATATGATTATTAACTCCCTTCGCGTATTATCTAAATCTGAATATGTTGGATCCATAATTAATTACAACTAATTTAATAACCAATCTTATTTATTGACCTTTCTTAATGAGAGATTACCAATACTATTCAACTTAAGATCAACAAAATACAGTGGAGTATAAGAAGAATTTGATTATGAACGACGGAATACTAACTGAATCCACGGAGAATGGAGCGTACAACCAAGCTACACATTTATATTTAATTTATGAAAACAACTGACCTGATACCTTTTCTTAAGGCAGGTTCTTCTATATCTGGATTGCTTTAATGAGCGGCTTCAATCTCAGCTATCTTTCATTTCCGTCCCGAACCGATTTAATGAATACTTTTCAATAGACTTCTCCCGACGAATATATTTCCACTAGAAAAACTACTCTCTCAAAAACACCCTCTTTTTCTCTTCATTTCATTTCTCCCTTTTATATCCTTTTCGAACTCGCTGAACCCGAAAATATCTCGTTTGCATAAGTCACACTTTTGGCTCCTGGTGGAGATTGGTTGAAATAAATAAAATATAGAATTTAAGAGAAGGTTAGTGAAACGCGTAAGCACCCGTCACAAGTGTAGTGTTCAAAAATGCACATTTCTCCAAAAAATGTCATTTGGGAACATGAATTTTATTTCCTGATGTTATATAGGAAATGTTTTGATTCCGTAGTATATCTGGCAAGCAAAATGTTTAACGGCTCTGGTGGTTCTCCAAGTTGAGGCAGTTTAATTTTTCCAGTGAACCAAAACATTCCTCTCCCTTAAATTCCACAGCATTGTAATAAAGATATACTTCAGTCATTGTGTTGATAGAAACAAGCTGGCTCAACCCAGAATCTTCCACTGGGCTGTACCGGTAGGCAAGGTGACTGTTATTGTGTGATTGCTGACCACAAAGTCATGTTTGACACTGATGTGCTATATTATTTCTGGTTGACAACTTTCAGCTATTTACAACCTATTATGTTCCTTTTCTTGAAAACAGAGCAGATCTGATGTTGCAAAACACGCGATTGATGTGCTCATAAATGTGCATTTTCAAGTTTGGCTGCAACGCCCTAAGCATGTATTTGAGCCATTCTTTGTCTGTGTTTCTTCAGATGAAGAAATGTTAATATTATGAGACCTATTCTTTATAAAAGATAATTTACTACTGTGCTGATGCCCATTCTTTCTCGGTTTAATGTGCAGTTACACCTGTTGCAGTAAATTTGCCTCGTGAGTATGACAACCTAAGTTTGATTTCCTGCAAAGCATTTTTTGTAAGTAAGCCAATTGACTTAAAAGAAAAATAAAATGCTTAAAAAGAAAATAAAGTTAAAATAAAAACATATAAAATTTCAAAACATTAAAAAAAAGGCATTGTACATCATTTGACACAGCTGAATTCCAACGCAATGAGAGGCTGAAGATATTTTCAGTCTAATACACGCAAGAAAGATTCAAATACAAACACGGATTTCGCAGCAACAATCTGCGACAAAGTATTGATAATGATGGAGGATTTTTGCAATTCACAATTCGATTAGCTTTAGCAATTGTTGTCAAAAAATTTAAGGGCCTATCCTTAAAACAGAGTGGTTTATATCTAGACACAGATTGCTTCTCACATGGATAATTATTTGTTGTCTGGGTACTTTAGCATCGCCGCAGCCAAATTGCACCCATTCAAATCACACAATTTTCCATACAAATCTGGTTTCTTTTTCATAAAAAAAATGCTTGAAACTTTGTTTAGATATTAAGGTGCGATATATGTACGTGGCACCAATTTTGTTACGGTTATGCTTATACATAAGTACTGTTGTGTGTTCCAGAGCAGCAGTCACCAATTGGTGATCCGTGAGAAATTTTGGTTTGCAGAAAATTTGGCACATTATTTATACTTTTATGAAGATTCAGTATAAAAAAAGATGAACAACAAAACAACATGTTATGGAACATGGATTTTACTTTACTAAAAACTTTTAGTTACACCGAAATGACTAGATAACGGGAACAAAGGAACAAAATTCCTGAGGTTAGTGATTTTTTCAGTTTTTCTATCGGAATTTGAAAGTCAGCTTTGGTAACCATAGTAAATTGGTGGCAAAACACCTGTTGATTGTTATTGCTTTTCATGAAGTTTATTTTCAGGGGTATGGAAGATTAAATAAAGACATAAATATAGCTATAGTGGTCCGCCTCGTAGAGGACAATCCTATTAGTGGTCTGCAAATTATAAAGTTATATGTTAAGTAGTTCATAAAATACTGAAAGTTGGCAATTGCTGTTCTAAAGTAGCCATAGCAGACAATTTCTGCATCTTCATAGAAATGAAGCAAAATGTCGAACCATAAGCATTGTAAAATTAACCCTTTTACCTCAAGAAGAGTCATTTTAAATTTATTTTCAAACTTGGCACCTCCCTATGGAGACAAAGTAAATAATTTTAGATTCATAACATAAGGACAAAAAAAAACCCATAACAACTTGAGGGTATTCTGTTAACAAATTACAAATGAAATATGTTTAAAAAAGTTTTGTTTATGTATATTTACACATATATTTTATAAAAAAAACCGTACCTCAAATGCAAGTGATTAAAGATATTAGAAATGTGGTGTTTCTTTTCTCTTTCTTTTTAACCAGACAGAGTTACATGAAAGCATGGCTGGGTATAGCTAGCTATAGCAAACTTAAATGTTAAAAAGCTATAAAAAAATTAAAGTTCAATATTTTGATGAAATCACCAATAACCAAATGTATTTAGGTACTATTGCAACTATGTCAACCCTGATTTTGTATGTGTCATACACGGTGAATTAACAACCATGTGCTAATGTTGTCAATACGGTTGTGATAATATATAGACACCAAAACAAACACAAAATATACATCAGAAAATCTTAATTTTCCCATTTGAGTTTCACAGTAACACCAAATTTTGAATAAAATTTTGAAATCGCACAATATATATATATATATATATATATATATATAGATCCTTTGTAAATCTTAAGTTCCTGCCTCAACTTTTAGAAATTTCAAAAACTATTTAGTGGAAAAATTCCCTGCTAAATGCAAAAAATATTATTATTGTGTACATTTGGTTATGTCTTCTGATTTTAGGTAAATGGCGGACTAAAAAAACAAAAAAAAAAAACGAACCAAAAATAAAAACTATATATTAATTTAATTTAGAATAATTGGAGAAAAATAAAATAGATGGCAGATTTTAAACAGTAAACTATTCGTTTGTAGAGAGATTTTGAAATCACGCCAAACAGATCCATAGAGTACAGAATTATAAGTAGCATTTTATATATAAAAAATTATCCAAAGTATATATCCTGAGCTTAAAAATATATTGAAAAACGATATACAATATTAACGTAATTTACATGAACGGAACTATTTTTATCAGAGTGAAAGTATAATTTGAAAAAATACTTACAATCTTACAATCACCTGCTTCTTCAACACCTATTTCAGCCATTTGTGTGGCCGCGGTAGCCGAGTGGTCTAGGCATCGGATCGTGGCTAGCATGTCATGAGTTCGATCCCAGTACCACCGAAGACCCACCGTGTAGGGGAGCGATGCACGTTAAATCTGTCGAGAGCTCAAACGTCCTTCCGTTGGTGTGGCGTGGTAGTTAGGAGAGGGGGTACCAGCTCAGGTGTAGTCCGCGTCACTTGACCATGGTTCAAAATTACGTGGACCGTCCCCAAAAGCCCTCGTGTAGCTGAACAGTGGGACGTTAATATTCACTCACTCACACTCAGCCATTTTTCTGTTTTGCTTGTTCACTGATGCCTATTCCAATTTGATAAGCAACTATCCCTCGCACTGCGTTTGCTTGGCCGGTATGATGATCTAAGTTTGAGTTTCTGCAATGCAATTTTAGGAACTGAAGCCGATTGATTGCAGTTAAAAAAGAAGGTTAAAACAAAAAACATATGAAATTACAAAACAGCTCTGAGTGGGTCTTGTATCCAAATTCCTTTGGGGCCCTTTTTCAGATATGAGCACCATGCTAGTGAGACTGTAGTAACCCTTTTTCGGGCCCTGCATCACTGATAAGACTGATACAGCGGTAACAACGTCCCTGACAAAAGTAAACCATAACAACTTCAAGTATTTTTTTAACAAATTGCTAATGGAATCTGTTTAAGAAAGTTATAAAATAAACTTAAATCTTATAAAGCAATCAAAAACGAAATAAGGTGCAATATTTTGATGACTCAAAATACATATGAAAAATCTTAATTTTGCCATTTGTAATTCAATAGTAACATCAAATGAAAGGTACTTACGTATTATCGCAACCTGTTGGCGACATGGTATAAAACGAAGCACATGATTGCCAATTCAGCGCATACATCTGCGAAAATGGAATAGCCAACTCGGCGAGTTATTAATTGAGTTAGCGATTGTTGCAACAATACGTAAATATCAAATGAAATTTAAAAAAATGTCTAACATTCTAATTAAAACCCCTGTCGATTAATTTCACCAGATTGTACTGTTCCCAAGTGGGGAAAAATATTGTTTCCAAGCATTGAATACATATCGTGGCATTTGGCGATGTCTTTTTTATTTGAGGTAAATGGTCAACGGAAAGTATTTGGTAGAAAAATAAGTAGCGTACAGAAGTCAATTATAATTTTCATCTTCGTTTCATAAAGAAAAATAAATTTAGCTTAAAATCAAAGAAAAAAACACGATGTAAAATATAAGAAAAATTCTAAGCATCCCGCGATAACGCTATCCGATTGTTGCCAAAACTACAAAACAAAATTTGAATTGTTGAAAGAATACGTTTTCAAAAATTGATTTATTAGAAAAATAATCCTAATTAAATATCTCTATAAATTATAGCCTATGTGTTATTCTGATGTATAAGCTATATTATTGTAAAGTTTCATTAAAGCGCATTCAGTTGTTTTTGCGTGAAAGAGTAACAAACATCCATACATACAAACTTTCCGGTTTATGATATTAGTAAGGATAAATAAGTAAATATAATATAAAATGAGCTAATAACAGGAATTGAATAAAAAAAATAAGGACAAAAACTACTACCAGGATTGATTAACTTTCTGCAACAGATTTATTGATTTCTATAGCTTGGGAAAAATGTATAACATAAAACAAAGGTGAGAAAAATACCACTATCTAAAAAGATTCTTCTATGAGTTATAAAGAGAGGATGTTTTCTTCAAAAAATATATTGTACAAGTTGACTAAATAATTGTCAAGTTTCTGAAAGTAGAAAGTTTAAAACAACACACAGAGAAGTTAGAAATGATGCATGTTCCAGTAAAATCAAACAACAATGTCATCAACAAAAACACATTGTAGGCTGATGGAACTGTGCAACGAATGAACAAATAAGCTAGATACATCTAAATAAACAAGTTGAACACAACTGAGAGTTTAGACGAGTAGCATATTTTACAAACAAACAGCTACAGTACGAATGATATAGTTGAAAACATACACACATACAAATGCTTTAGTATCAAATAAACATTTTTTCACAAATGTTTTTGCTTTTTACCCCTGGTTTTTTTACAGCCATTCCCTTGACATTCTTTGAGATAAAATCAATATAAAGTAACAGAGAGAGAAATTGCAAACTATTCTTCATATATACTTATAAAACTGATCTTACTATTAGGCTGAAGGAGGCTTGCAACATGCAAGTTTGCTTTCAAAACGGATTTGAAGGAACTCTAGAGACATGCATCAGAGAAAATAATTTAATTTTTTTTATTTATATAGGCAAAGTGCCATACACAAGCAAGTGAAGATACATAGAATTATACACGGTGTTCTAAATTTTTAGTACAAATAAGCAAGACACATCCACGTAAAAAAACTTATCTCAGCTGAGAATTTACACGACTAACATACTTGAGAAATAAATACGTAGCTGTTGCACAAACAAAGAACTAAAATACACGTAAAAATGCGATAGTATCAAACGAATGTTCTGTTTTCTTTACCACTCCTACATTTTTATTCAGGATTCTTTTCAGCAAAACAAATTATCTTGTAGCCATAGTAACCAATTGGTTCTGGTCACGAGTTCGTGGTCAGCGTGTCACGAGTTCAAGCCATAGTGCCACTGAAGACCGCCATGTAGAGGCGGCTGAATGTATGTTAAATTTGTCTTGGCTCCAATTCCTCCCTTTCGTGGTGTGGTAATTTGGAGAGGTGAAGCCAAGTAAGGTGTCATAATCGTGACTTGACCGGATTGGTTCATTATCATAAAGCCCGTCGCCTATAGCCCACGTTGTTGCTTTACAGTGCGACATCAATAAACACTCACACTCCTATTAATTTTAATCATTAAGGCTTGCCTGCGACCATGTTTCGATATATATATATATATATATATATAAAATGCAAAGCGAAATTGCATATAGATCATATGTTCATCGTTGGCGTTCTGGTTGTTTTAATGTTTTTTTTTAAAATTCTAATGGGCTGCGGATTAATATTTTACTACTGCAGGGGTAGTACATTCTCTGGAAGTTGGTATCTCTTTTTAGTGCGACACCCTATAGGCGGATATCAATCGCTTCAGGTAATTTTAACGCCCAGTTTCCTCCCTAGAGAGAGGCACCTGAGCTCTGACGATGCGTACATATTCTAGGATTTAATTTTGCCGAGAGAACACAAGACAAACAGACATTCTAGGATCTTTTGCATACCGCGTAATCATACGACAAGGCCGCTGTCGATTTTCTGCATCATGAAAATCCACCGACTTGGGCCGAGGTGGAACCCGCAACCTTAAGGGGAACCAGTGGCAAATATATCACACCACACTGCTGGTGTTGTTTTAATGTATTGTTATTAATATTTTGACCATCGAAAATATATATGGTTGTTACTTCCAGATTATTACGTACGCAGTTATGCAAAATGAGTTTTGGTGACATGTGAATGCAACACCATGATATAATAGAAAAACACATGCTGAGGCATGCAGCTGTACTTATAGCCATCAGAATCAGCGTCACAGAATATTATGCGTGTTCTGCAAATTGAATAGAACCGTGTTATAAGGATCATTTGACATTTTATGTTATTTGGTGAATTAATTCAGCTGTGTTTTTTCATGTTCTTCACTGTTTCGTATCTTGGACGGAAACCTACATTATATGTTTAAAAATAAAAATATTGCACACTGCTGGCCACCGTAAATGTAACACACTGAAGGAAGCACGCAAATAACATGAAATTTACAACATGCATTAGCGGAGGTGAGATATGCAAAGATTAGAATTTCAGCGCAGACACACACATCACGCACGCCAATGGCACCACCTCAAAGCGCTATTTAAGACTTGGAGATTTCGACGATTTCAAGTTCGGCAATTGTGTTTTTCTTGTGTTTTTTTGAAAATACGATCAGTTATGTCTCATAAAAAACAGCGATCAGCTTTTGATCAAGTATTCGAGTTCGACAGAGGAAGGATAGTGGCCTACCGAGATTGTGGATTTCTTTCAGGGAAATCGGTAGTCGTGTTGGACGAAACCAAACAACTGTAATGCGGATATCTGACCGTTGGATTGAAGAGGGTACGACGGACCGACGTGGTCAATCGCATCCACCTCAGTGCACCACTTCACGTGAGGACAAGCAAATTGTGCGCATGGAAGTGACGGATCGCTCAGTAGCATCACGAACCATAGCACATCACATGGAGTCTGTAACGCATCATTCAGTGTCTGCTCGTACCATTAGACGGCGTTTACAGCAGAGTGGTCTGTCCGCAAGACGTCCACTGCTTGGTCTACCCTTGACGCAGAACCACAGATGTCTCCGCCGCCAATGATGCGATGAAAGAAGGATGTGGGCGGCAGAATGGAATGAAGTTGTCTTTACTGACGAGTCACGCATCTGTCTGCAACACCACGATGGTCGGATTCGAGTCTGGAGCCGCCGTGGAGAGAGGATGCTGAACAACTGCGTTATGCACCGACACACTGTTCCTTCACCGGGTATTATGGTATGGGACGGTATTGGATATCTGTCTCGCACTCCTCTAGTAGGCATTGCTGGTACTTTAAGCAGCCAGTGCTACATCTCCGAGGTGTTGGAGCCAGTTGTCCTTCCTTACATTCAGGGCTTGACCACTGCCATATTTCAACAGGATAATGCGCGACCACACGTGGCACGCATTTTCCAAAGGTTATTCGTCAATCACCAGATTGAATTGCTTTCCTGGCCATCTCGCTCTCCGGATCTTTCACCGATAGAAAACATGTGGTCCATGGTTGCTCAACGATTGACCCAGATTACACCCCCAGCTGCCACACCAGTTCAACTTTGGCAACGTGTGGAAGCTGCTTGGTCTGCTGTACCCCAAGAACACATCCAAAGTATCTTTGAATCAATGCCGAGGCGTGTGGAAGCGGTGATCTCCAACAATGGCGGCTACTCTGGCTACTGATTCTGGCAGGAACCACACTTCACAGAAGTCTATAAATTTAATCATTTGATACTTGGTCAACATGTTATCTACAAAATAAATTTTGTTGTGATATCTCTTGTCTTTCTTGGTGTTGCATTTACGGTGGCCAGCAGTGTAGATACGATTATAACAATAATAAATTTTTTTTTCTAGCTATAGAATACCTTCAGCCAAATTTATAGAAATATTTCTATTTCATCTCCAGACAGAACATGTTTCTGTAAAAAATTTAGTAGATATTGCATTTAATATTGGCAAAGAAACGCTTTTTTAAAAAAAATTTTAAACTTCAAAATAAGTATTTATTTGGAATATTATATTATTTACATTCATTAAAATTCAATACGATTATTTAATATATATTCACCGCTCAGTGAAGAACCCATTTTCAATAGAAAAAGAGATCTGTAGAATGTTTCAAATTATATGAATTAAATTGTTAAAAAAACGGGCAAAAAGAAGTGAAATTACAAATAACCTTCGATAGAAATATGCAATTTGTTCTTTCATTAAGTTTTACAGAACAGGAGAAAGCAAATGAAATTAAATAAGTCTTAAAGATTAAATTTTTACAATACGTTCAATAACATTTATTCAGAGAGAAAAGAATTTTAATCTTTTCTCTTTCTATTAATTTCGAAATATGAGAAGCTGAATTGAACAAAAATAAGCGAAAGAAAATGTTGAATGCAATAGAGATTTTGACGTTTTTCAGTGCCCAAAGCAACACAAGCGCAGTATTTCGAATTTAATATTCAATTTTCTTTCAATAACGTAAATTTATTGAAATTTAATAATTGTGAGAGGTAACATGATTTTTATAACAATATTCAAAGTGCTACATTGTAAAACATTATTTGATTATATGTTTTGAATTTTTGTAAAGAGCTGTGGGAGTATATTAAAGCACCTTTTAATTGTGTGGAAATCAGAACGAGTATTTTTACTGCAGTTTTATATTTCTGTGTGATTTTTTTTTTTTTTATATTTTTACTATTTTAACTCACACTCTCTCCATATTTATATATCTTGTTAAAATTTTCAATCGTTATTCATGCAATCAAGTTCAAATAAATTTTTTTTAACTTGTAGTGGATGGCACTTGATGTTAATATAATTTTTTCAAATATTAATTCAGTAATTACCGGTTAATTAATTAAATTAAATTTATTACGGGTTTTCGACGCCAGCTTAGATTTATCTCCATTGTTGTAACAATGCAAATGCTAAAACAATGACAAAAGTTGGCGTCGAAAACCGGTTTTTAAGTCAAACTAGCCAAATCGGATGTGCATTGTTACAACAATGCAGGCAAATCATGCTCTTTTTTCAGTTCCTACTATTAATTCGCTATTATATATATATTTGTTTATGTATACATATATATCAGTGGCGCACACAAGGGGGGTTGTCCTAGGGGTTCGGATCCCTTCCCCCAAAGCCCTTGAGTTTTTTCGATTGATGATAATCCTATGTATATATGACTTAATTTTTTTATTCTTGTAATCAACAATTTATTTTGTTAATTAATGATAATTATTAATTTAATAATTTATTTTTACTGTTTTTTGAGAACAAAATTGACACAATCAGAAGAATCAATTGGTGTTGTCTTGAGGTATGATACGAGTTGGGGGACTTTCAACCATGGACCTTGAAAAATTTTGTGTGCGCTAACGATGTATATATATCTTGTTCAAATTTTCAATCGTTGATAACATACTTTCTATTCATCCGTTCAAAGCAGGAATGTACTTAAATTTTTTAAAAATTTTATTTGTTTGATGCGTAATATCATATTTGACACTAATTACTTGCATCTATAAGACATTTTAACTTAAAGTCTTGTTTTCTCTCTCCATTTGCTTGAATTCCAAATAATTAATTGCTCTTAAAAATGTAGAGTAGCTGTAAAACGAACTTTTTTAAGAAGTATAATTTTTTCCTTACAAATAGTAAAAATATTTAATAAAATACTTCCTTTTTTTCCTCTGAAGTGTAACTTTAGTTTTTTTAAATATTGCTTTCATTGTAGATAAAGTAATGTCACACTCTTCTTGTGGAAAAAGTTCTGCAATGAAATAATTAGGAAAAAAATATGATACTGATCACATACACGGAATTCAATGATACCAAGATGCCTAGTGGTCATAGTCATGAACTCTTGGCTGACATTGTTGAGTCACTGGTTCGAGTCCTGATGCCACTGAAGACCAGCTGTGTAGAGAAGATGATGCACGTTTAATGTGTTAATGTGTCGTGGATAAAATTCCTCACGCTGGCGTAGTTTTTAAGCTAGGAGTTTGGAACTCATGTGTCGGTCTCTTCACTTGATCACGGTTCAAAACTACAAAGTTCTTCGCCAATAGCCATCGTGTTGGCTTAACTGAGACTTTTACAGGGTGATTCTAAGATTTTGGGACAAACTTTGAGGGGTGGTTGAGCTCACTTAAACAAAAAATTTTAGGAATATATGGGGGAAGTAGGGTTTGCAATCCCGTGTCATATTTTCAATCCCGGGATTACATTATCCAAATCCCGGGATCGGTCCCGGGATTAGGATTGGACTATTTATTAAAAATACTTACATATTAGCATAGTTAAAATTGCATCATAAAACTGAAAATGTAATTAAAAATTGATTTAATATTATTTTAATGAAAGAAAAAATTAATTCATCATAAAAAACAAATAAGAATTGTACATAATGCAATTTTAAAAAAAAAGCATTTCTTCATTTCTTGTGTTTCTGTAAATAAGCTTATAAAAACACAGCTCCTTCAGCGATTCATCGTTGAAACGGTTTCTTTATTTTGTTGCACAATATCCTGCCGAAGGAAATGCACGTTTGGATTTTTACTAGTAGGTATTATCGTTATTAAATAGGAGTATGTTCTTTTCAGGTATTCACCACGTCTCCCTCCATTTTCAGAAAAAGAGACATTTCTTTTTTTGAATTTTTGATGACAGTTTCTCAAATCTAATAGACTGTATTTTTGCATACACCTCTTTAATAACTTTATTTAGTTCTTCTGCTACACTTAATGGTTTTTGTACATAAATTGATCTAGTTATCGAATCATAATGTGAATCAGTTTACCTCATTTGAAATTTAAGATCCAGTTGCATGAGCTGTTAGTAATGCAAGGGGATTTGAAGTGTATCAAGTCTTCCAAGCAGGTCCGATATTAATTAACAACATTTAATTGACGAAGGAACTGTGACAAAATCTAATCTTGAGATTGTTGCTTATATTATTGTGTAAGCATTGCAGTGAGCCACTTAGATCTGTGTGACGTTCTCCCATACGATAAATGAGAGCAGTGCATATATTTTTTTTTTTACCTATAGCACTTATAATTGCATAAAAAAATTTTACGTACATATTTCATAAACAAAATATAAATTTTTAAAGAATTAAATTCTTAGAAAATTTTTATGAGAATATTTTTTTTCAATATAATTCAGACAAAAATTAAATCTCGGAATTAGTTATTTTAATCCCGGGAGAAGTTATTTTATTCCCGGGATCCCGGGGTTTCGGAATTCCGGGATCCTGAGGCTGAAAACCCTGCTAGATATCTTCCAAAAATTTTAATTGCCTCTATTCCAAGTTAGCTGACACCGGACATACTGAGGGTGGGGAGAAATGTCCGTTTTCTGACCCCATTCGTGATAGGGAGAAAGTTACAGAAGAAAATAAGAGAAAACATATCAAATTTCACGGTTTAAAATATACACCCCCCTCGAACCCTTCAAGGTTCAACACTTAAGAAAACTGACATTAAACGCATACAGTACAAAAAAAAGTAAATCAGATACTTTAAATGTAATACGAGATTCACAATACTTTGAAAAAAAATTTTAAAATATAATTAAGACAAAAAATAAAAAAACCCGGGAATTCGGGATCCCGTTGCTGCAAACCTTAGGCGGAAGTGCCACTTTGAGGCACAAACAAAAAAAAATAACAACACATTAACGGAAACACAAAACTTTCATTACAATATACTTACTTAACTAGTGATTCCGAAGAGACAATGTTCAAAGTTAAAACAGTTTTCGAAATTGCATCCACCAATCGCCATGCTTTTTTGGGTTTTTTTCTGGCGGGATTGGCCAACAATATTGGCGATAGTTGAAGGCAGTAGTGTGGTGTGCCAGTGATTTGTTGCTCCACCAAAATTGGTATTTGCGATTGAGATTTCTGTCGTTATGGATGATTTTACTAATTGCCAAAAGGTAAACAGGCATCTAATGTACGATGCTACTAACGGTAACAGCAGAGCTGCACTACGGCTGTATCAGGAACACTTTCCAAGTAGACACTTCGAGAGCTACAAATATCTCAGTGGTAGTTGGGTAAAAATAGTTCATTTAATCGCCAGTATTGATGGAAAGAGTAGATCGAGAAGACTGTATGAAAAACACACCTGGAAGTCATCTTGGACCATGTGGACATGTTTCTTACATATTGGCTTTGGCAAAAATTTGGAGAATTTAGTAGCAGCTCAAACGTCGTTCTGATGTGTGTTTCAAAAATTCAAAAACCGTTGTCAAAAATCTTCATGCATAAAACTTTGCGGCCTTCATTTAAAAGTCAAAAAGTTTGTTTCTATGTCACTTCCATTACAACTTTAAATAAATGAAGTGTTTTTTTTCTACCCCTTTGTTGTGTGTGATGAAGGGTTACCAGTTACATAGATCCAAAAGAAGTAAGGCCAGACTTAAATATATACCGGATAGTACTGCTGTGAAATAATGACTATAAGGCAATGATGGCTAAGTGCTGACTACATAAAAAATACTGATATATATCACATATTTATTTTCCTGAGATAATTTTTATACCCCTTTAACTAGAATTCTTGGTGTATAAAGCAAAGCTTAATACCATTATAATATTATTTAAAGACATATTTAAGAGATTTGATTATTTGTAGTTGTTCTTGTTACTTCTGAAGTGACCTGTCTTGATCATTTTCATTGATATCAAGTGAATGCCTCGAAAATGGTAGAATATTGATATGCTCCTTTGACACATGGCGTAGCAAATATGAGAAAATACATCAAAATATAAAAGAAATCTTATTTATAAATCATTTACGTTTGTCACGAATTCTTGATTTGTAGTTTCGCCTCGCGACTTACCTATGTATAATACTTTTAACTTAATGCGTGAAACTATTATTTCGTTGCTGCTGAATGGCAACGGAATTAGACTCACATGCAAAATTATGTAAACTCGAGAGGTGATTTCGCCATTTTTCTCAATAAAATTAAATGTTCTATTCATTTTGCTTGCTATAATTTTTTGTGAGGTTTTTTTCTTCCCTTATTTTATTACAGCACCCACATCCGGACTCTTTCAACATCACCCTCGGTCAGTGGAAAAATAAGGTAAGTTTGATTATTTTAATTATTGGAAGATAAGCTGTAAAATTTGAATTGAAATAAACGCTTAAAGTAAACACATTTGTTTTTGGTGAAAGTCAAATACAGAAAAGTATACGAAGCAGATGTATTTGGAATTAGGTACTATTAATAAAAAATAATTCAAATCGAACATTTTGTATATTTTATTTTATCTTATGTTTCCGTTCTCCAGAAATGTCAATAACATAATTAATAATATAAATATCTTTATTTTGTTAGTGATGTGTTGGTAATCCTATCAGGGAAATAAATTAATTTTTGAATCTCAAGTGTCTTTTTCCAGGACCTCAGTGACACTTCCTAAAAAAATATTTTAAGAAAGAAAATGCAACCTCAGTTACTTATAGTTCTCCATTCTGGAAGTCCTTTTGTAAATCTGAAAATAGAAGAAGGGTAAATTTTAACGGTTTCTATCTTTTTTACACTTTTTTCTCGAAGGGAATTTATGCCATCTTTGATATCCTTGATAGAACGATAGTGGCAATGACTCGTTGGAGATTCAAATAAATATTGCAAAAGGAAAAAGAACAAAAAGGAGTTTGTTTTGGAAATTGAAGAGAGAAACTAAATAGCATTCCACTAAATCTGAAGGTGAGAACATTGAATGTGAATAAAAGAAGAGAGCGATGTGAAAAATCGAAGAAGGAAGTTCAAGCAGAACAGTTTTCTAAGACACTTCAGTAAAAGAGATAAAATTTTACATTTCAAAAATGCTTGAGTAAAGACATTAAATATGAGGAACCGAAATGTCAGTTCTCGAAAAAGGGTAATACAAATGTGACCAGAAAGTGTTTTGAAGTTTCTTTAAGTTTCTGAAAGAATTTCAGAATGTGACTGTTTTTTTTTTAGAATAACGTGTCTATATTTAAGTTCAATCCGCGGGAATAAAAAGTGTTTCTCCGAAAAGAAAACTGAATTACACATACGAAAAAAATACTGAAATATTCATACACCTTTGATTTCTATACCTAAAATGTATTGAGATAAAGCAAAGAAATGGTGAAAATTTATCTGTAAATTATTTGAACAGTTAACAGAAAACTGAAATTAATAACAGTATGTGATAGATTTGAAGGTATTTACTTCTTTTGAAGAAAAGATTGAAAGCAGAGCTTTCGTTGTCTTTTAAGATAAAATAATATTAATTGTTTTGTAACTTTAGACCCAAAAATTACATCACAGAAATTGTTACTCTCTAAAGAAAACCAAGGCGTAAACCTTGAATTTTTATTCCTTTGTACTATACTTGTGATAGTCATTTTATAAGAAGAAATAGTTATTAAAAATCGTTATTAATGCAGGTAAATTTAAAGTTATCATTTAAATGAAAAAATTCATTTTTATTCATGAATTTTTATTCCTTTGTACTACTTGTGATAGTCATTTTATGAGAAGAAATAGTTATTACAAATCGTTATTAATGCAGGTAAATTTAAAGTTATCATTTAAATGAAAAAATTCAATAAGATTTTGAGACTAAGAAGTGTGCATAATACAAAACGTATGCAATCTAATATTATATACATTTACCATTACCGTTCTTGATCTTTCATCGTCTTTTCTGATAAGATGAATCCAACGTCCGTAAAAACCCTTAGTTTTGGAGTAAAAAAGTATTGGATGAAAATTTTCATACCATCAGGATCATTAACCCCTTAGAGCACGGGTTGCTTTTGGAAAACTGGTAAAAAATGTAATCAAGTTTTTTCCCCTCTTTTGACAGAAAATGAATATATTGGTACAGTGTTAGAGTTACTTTTTGCAATTGCAGTTGTGGAAGGGGTGTGTGACTAGCGAGGAGAGGGGGTTAAAGTTATAAAAGTATTGTACAAAGTGTAAATGATCTGATTACATGTTTATTTTGAATTTCAAAAACTTAAAATCAAACTAAATCATATTGTTATGTTTACAAGAATAAGAATGGCTAAAAATTCAGTTTGGTGTGATATACCACAAAGCATATTCAAAATCGTCAGAGTTTCTCATTATCAGATCATATTTTGGAACGTTACAAAAACATTTAGTAAAAATTAATTTATGGTTAAGTATTCAGTTTTATGGTATTTAACGTAATAAAAAGGGATATTACTTTTCCCAAACCAATTTGTCGTGAATCAAATCCACCCCTCAGACTACCATCTCCCCGTCTATCATTAAATGTTTCTGGACGTGTAGGCGGACTTAAAGGATCATGAGACATATTTGCAAATCACTATATTTATTGATTCTTATTAACACAGAAGGATATAAACACACAATTCAAATTTAAGAGAAATAAAATAAAGTGGAGTACGCAAAGGGGAATTACTACTAGCGGAACGAAAGACTCGCAACTGAATCTATGAAAGCTTAAACACGCACAATTACAGCTAAGCCACGTACGCGTATTCACAATATTTTAAATCACTGACCTTATCTTTTATCATCGGCTGTTCCGTCGTGATGATATCTTCCTTGTTGATTGAATAGGAGAATGGAGAAGGATCCACACTCTGTAACACGGAAATTTTACCAATTTCAATCTACTTCTCTCGGCGTAGCTCACACGTAACTGCTATCTACTATTATCAACAACCGTGTGTTGACCTACCGATCGTCAATTCATTTAGCTTCACCCTTCTATCTCTTCACTTTACTTAACTCCCTTAACTCGCGAAACCCGAACTTATATAATATATCTCATTTGCATAAATCACGCTTTGGGTCCCGGTGGAGATTGTGGTTGAAATAAATAACATACTTTAAAGAATATTGAGAAGGTTAGTGTAAGACCATATAGATCCGTCACAAATTAACTGCTCCACAGCAAAGAATTCCTAGCAAACTTATAGCTAATTATCAAAATGCACTACGAGGTGTTCTCAAGAAAAATACATCATATTGGCTTATTTAATAAAACTACCTCATAGTGGTGTGTACCATCTATGATATATATAAGTCTAATTATAATCTATCTCTTTTTACTAGAAAGGATCTAAGACGGACACTAGAAACAAAACAACAATGCGAGATACAAGATCTCCCGTGTGAGACTCGGGTATGTGCAAATTTGTCAGTAACTTTCATCGTGTTAGATACGAGAAAATGCGTTAAGGGTTTAAATAGACAAGTATGGTGAAATCTCCAATCAAACCTCAGTTCTTTTAGACCAATAAGTAATGCATTATAATGGTTTAGGATTACACGTGACAAATTGACAAAACTAGGCCTCTTTGCTATCAAAAGAGATCGTAATTTGTTGTAACTGAGAATAATAAAACGCAGAATGGTTTACTTAGGCAATAGGAGTTACCTATGAATTATTCCCCATACATTCCACATCATATTCAACAAAAACTGATATTCTGATTTCTATGTCGATGCGGCATCACAGAAAACCGACAAAGAAGCTGTCAGCGCTTTACGTTAAGATATACTTCCCATTTTCTTGTACAATCTGTTTCTAAAATGGCTTATTTTAGTGCAGGAAAGCAAAAAATATTGATATTGATGCATTTAGTCTTTTACTCTGCATTAATTGATCCGAAATACAACAATCCACCTTTCTCGTCTACTCTTTAAATGGTTTTTCAATTGTTGGCTTGTGAAAGTTGTGAAGACTTTGCTTAAATATGATTGGATTCAAGCAAGCTTAATTGCTTGTGCGAGAGCCTGTTCTTCCTAAAAAGTAAAAAATGTCCAAAATCTTTACCTACAATGAATTTTCGAAACCGTCTACAGCATGAGCTATCACAAATTGCAACCAATTGTACCGTAAAAATGACATATACTTAGGCTTGCTACGGCTTGATTCTGTCTTTGTTTCACGAGCATTCTGTCTCGAATGTTTAATGTTCAAATTTTGTGCTTTCAGTAATACAGGGTGATTTTTTAAAAAAAGAATGACACTCTTCAGATCCACATGTAGTTCGATTTAGCACAATCGAAATCTTCCCAAACTTGGTGTGGAGACTAATAATGATTTAGAAAGTAAGATACCGTAAAAAAAATTAGTTTCAAATATAGATAGGGTATTCATGATGCTGTTGTAGCTTACCAAAGCGAGGAACAAGAGTAATGGAGACAAAACACTAGTATAAAAGCTAAATCTAAAAAAAAAAAAATGCTATCCTTTGTGGCAACCGTATCAATATTTTGAGCTACAAAAACATGTAGGCAGTACCGAAGAATAGTATTTTCAACTGAACTGAGCCATCTGAAGTGAATATGTGACTTACATTACCAGAACGCTCATTATTGGTAAAGCTGTATATTATCTTAACTATCCATAGCTGCTCGTGAGCTTAGAACCCAACAGAAGTTATGCAGGGGGAGATTTCTTGCTTGATGCCTTGAAAGGTATGATTAAGAAGCTCGAAGAAACAGAGTGACTGAAAATTCCCCCAGGTTGAGGATGTAAACATGTTTCAGATGAGGTGATATCAAAAGTTGTAACTGTAATAATCGTCAGTTCACAAGGAACCATCATTGGCGCACATATCACAAGCAACATGGAATATCCCTAGTGATATGATGCGTAAGAAATATTGTGCAAAGAATGCGTGGTGTAGTCCCTTAGAAAAACCATATTAAATCTGTGAACATTTTATTCAATATGGTCGTCCTCAGCCGGTGAATGCAGTAAATTCATTACGCATTTCAATACCGTTTGGGCTATTTCTTTTGTTAGATAAGAGCTACAAGGGGCTCTGTATAGTGTTAGTTAAGAAAATTTCTCCTGTACTGAGGGGGTCACATTCTGGGCCCGATTATCTGTCATTTTTAAGGGACAGTTTCGAGCCCTCACTCAACTTCATTTTAATTTAACTGAAAATTCATATTTAAAAAAAAAAGTGGAACCTTTCACATATTGTCGACGTAATTATCAGAATGCGTAACTCTACAAAGGGAACTAATTTGATATAGTAGTGCTACGCGATTCTTTAACCACGCCAAGAAGCGGTTGTTGTATAGTTACACAGAATTCAAGAGGGTGGCCTAGCGGTAAGAAATCGTCTGAAAAATAATTGTAAATAACCATTTGGAAATATATTTCAAATGAAGATTATATAGGAGTAGATTAAAAATTACAAATATCAGTCAATAATGAATATCAATATAATATAATCAAAATTATATATAATAATATTATTATTATAAAATAATATAATTAAATAGTAATTATTATATAATAATAATTGTTAAATATATTAATATTCATGCAATATAAATATTATATAGAACAATGCTCATAATGTAAAAAAAATAATTATAAATAATTAATATAAAACAATTATATATAATAATTATTATATTATATTTTAAATGAAATAATTACATAATATGTATTAAATGTAATAATGAATATCAATTCATAAATGCTTATAACTTCCAATATTCCAAAAACTTCGAGTTTCTTCAATGAATTTCCGTACAAGGAATTTTAAAAATGCATTATTTAAAAGTAATATAAAGTGGAAATGTACGATTTATTGCAATAATTAAAAGCACAGAGCATTTTTAAAAGAAAATATCCTGGTGCTCACCCACGATATTAAAAATATCCGTATTCAAAAGTAGTACAAAATATAGCAGAAGACTGTAGTTGTAACTTGAAAAACGAATGGAGTAAAAATGGTTAAATTTTTAAGGAAATGGAATAAAATAGTCTCGAATTAATTTCCATGGCAACCACATTACTACACTAAAATATCAAGCTATATTGTAATGATATATATATATATATATATATATATATTGCCCATCTTGACAAACATAAACTACTTGGCACGTAGTCCGATCAAATTAGTACTCTAGAAGGAGATACGCATTCTAATAATCAGGGCGACGATATGCTGACACCAGAGAGAATATTTAAATCTAATAATAAACCCCGTAAATAAAATTCATAGAGCATTTAGGGAAAAAATTAGAAAAATCCAAACAATCAAAACCTTTTTTTTAAAAAAAAATAGCGTGTTTTAAAAATATGAGATAAATTTATCAAAAAAAAAAAAAAAAAAAGAATCTAGAATTCCATTTTTAAAATAAAGTAGATTTATCTGCTTAAAAAACGTTTTTTATGTGTGTCGGTTTTAAATTACCAAATCAAATCAATTTTTTAAGTTTTCTGCTAACCAACATGTTAAATTCGGATTTCTATTCATTTCAAAAATTAAATATGAAAGTCACATATAAATGAAAATATTTATGAATTAACAGTTAAAGTAATTTCAATGAAATTTGAAACTCTTAACTTTTACTTTTTTGCATCTTTAAGGGTTTTCAATGATTATATTAAAATTACTTCATTTTTTTTTCAGTTCGAATCCCCAAATTAAATTCTTCTAATTATATCACGTGATATGTAAAAGATGTTTGGTATTTCGAGATCTTTCTTGCTAATAATTGCTTAGTTAGTTTTAAAATTTTATATTTTTGTGGAGAAATGAAAAATATAAATCGTATAAAAGTTCAACCACTTTTATTTTATCGGAAGATTAAAAGAACATTCCATTATTTTGAAAGCAAATGAATAATTCATATATTTTGAAATAAATAAATGAATAATTCATCTGAAAACGATAGAAGTGTAAAGAACTAAAATTTATTGAAAGTTTTTTGAAAATACACTCTTTTTCTTTAAGCAATTTTCATTTCAAGTGCGAAAATTAATGCTAATATATGTATGATTTCAGAAGACCTCTGCAATTAACGCACCATTTTTCCATTAAGAAACAAAAAATAATGAAGTAGTATATCACCAACAGCTCTCATGTTTTTTTAAAAGCATAGTTACTACATAATCAAACTTAATAGAATCCATAAATCTTAAGGTACTAATTATCATGTTTAAAAATTTAGGTTTTGTGGACAATATACACAACGTTCGCGTACAGGGGGGCAAATAATTTTATTTCTTTCTCTCTTACACCTTTTGATCGTTCCCTAAAATTTTTACCAATTTTTGTCGAATAAAAAGTCGTTATTTTTTGATCGTTAATGATCACAACAACGTCTTCAGCGTGATCTGTGATTTATAATCCTTGCAAAGAGTTAATATATATGTTATCGTTAAAGTGTATAATTCAGTTATTTCATAGAATAACTGGGTATTTCATGAAATAACTAGATAAGTCAGTTAAAGTATGTAATGGATGAAAAATTTCATACTTTACCTAGTTATTCAACGAAATAACTAATGATAGACCATTGAAGAAAAAAAGACGAATTCAAAGTCATTTTATAAATTAATTGATGAAAAAGAACTAAAATCTCTCAAAAATACATTTTATCCCTGTTATGAATGATTAATTAATGAATAATAAGGAAAGGCAGATGATATAATTAATTATTGCTCACATTGCTAACATTAGTTAAATAAAAAAAAATATAACAGGTTTTGCATATGTTACTGGCACAAATAACTCTCTCTTTTCTACTTCTTGAACTTCCAAGATATCATAATGCTGGAGTAACCAATAGTCACGTTTTACTTTTTTCTGTGCTGTTTCAGCACTTTTTACTTCTGCTACTTGTTAATAGTTTTTCACGAGCACTTTTTCCCTTTGTCCCAGGCTTATTTGACAAAGATTAAAATCTCTCGAGTTGATTTTTTTTGTTTGCAGGTTAGTCTTTCATTCGTGCAGAAGTCATTACTTGAAAAAAAGGTTGCAAAAAATATTTGTTAGCATTCCTAAATGTAAAACGCTAAAATGTATACACCGCCTAAATTCTACATTTTGAAGCAACGAAATAAAGTGTATACACACTCACGTCATTGCAAAGCAGCTATAAGTGGTTCAAAACCGATTAAAAGCAGCTAGAATCGGTTCAAAGAACTTTCGAGGCTTGTATTTCATATTTTAACGATCAAATAATCGTTGTTCGATAGAATCCCTAGTTAAATCGCAGAACT
Organism: Trichonephila clavata; assembly: GCA_019973975.1. NCBI lineage: Eukaryota > Metazoa > Arthropoda > Arachnida > Araneae > Nephilidae > Trichonephila > Trichonephila clavata. The sequence continues at coordinate 10,650 of BMAO01029698.1, read as the reverse complement.
CTAAAATTTTATATACTTTAACTGACTTGTCCAGTTATTTCATGAAATACCTAGTTATTCTATGAAATAACGGGTTTTACACTGTAACGGTAACATATACATTCAACGCCGAATGATATTTAATTAAATTACTTTATTTTTTATATGCATCATGTGATTGATGTTTGTTTTCTTGACAATTGTCTTTCCATATGAAATATTATTCTATTCCTTAATTGAACGGAATATGTCTGCTATATCGAAATAGCATAAAAAGATACAATAGCTGCTATATATGTGATTAGTTGCGTGTGCATGCACTATTCATCGACTTACTTGCAGTATACATATTTAATGAGTTTGTCTATACAATAAATTTAGAAGTCTAAAGTTCTGTTATGTTTTATATTCTGAATTGCTTAAGTATAACAGATAATGTATCCAAATATGTATCCTTTTTTTAAAAAATATTTATAAATTTGAAGTATTTAATACTTTTGTATGAAAAATCAGCACTAATATAAACTATGTATTAATATTATTCAACGTATGAAATGCTTTTTTGCAAAGTTTTCCTCGTTCGTGTTTTCAAATTTACATTGACGAGTGAGAGCAACACGAGGGCTATTGGCGACGGGTCTCGGTCCACACTACACCAACTGGAAGACTTCGAGCCTCGACAGATTTGACGTGCATCAGCTACGCGGCGAATTTTCAGTAGCACTAGGTTCGAACTCGTAACACGCCAACCATGAGTTCGTAATCATGACCACTTAGCTGCCCCAGCGACCTTTTCAGACGAGAAAGACATAAAATATTCTCTTTTTACTTTATTTTTACAGTCACAAAAATTCGCACAGCTTAACAGGTGAAAAGCATGGTATCTTGTTGACACTTCTCTGTTGATACATGGTAGTGTCAAACACTAACAAAAAAAAAAAAAAAAAAAGAGGGAAAAAGGAAGTATACCGGAAAGCAAAGAAAAGAAAGTTCTTTCGAAAGCTGGACATTTCTTTTATATGCAGAATTACTTGCCTTTGTTCACGTGTTAGAAAGGAATATTTAATTTATAAGAATTTAGAAACTATACATGTTCAATTTTTTTGTGTTTTGAAAATAAGAATGTAATAATAATCATGATTGTCTTTTTGAATTTAAATCTTTTATTCAATATAGAATGCCCGAAAAGCTTGGCTACACTTTCAAAAATGAATTAAAAATAAAGAAATAAAGATTCTTGTTAACGGTTTGCTATACTCCGAAAAGAAACATTAAAGTTGTGATGGATCTATATGGTCTTAACTATATATAACCTCCTCTATTTTTCTTAAAATAATTTATTTATTTTAACCAATCTTCACCGAGAGCCGGCGTGATTTAAGCAAATAAGATATATTATATAAGTTCGGGTTTCGCGAGTTAAGAAAGTTAAGTAAAGTGAAGTGATAGGAAGAGTGAAGTTAAGTGAATTGAAGATCAAGAGGTCAACACGAAGTTGTTGACAATCATAGTGAGCCTGTTACGTGTGGAGCTACGCGAGGAGAAGCGGATTGAAGATAGAAAAATCCTTATTACAGAGCGTGGATTTGTCACCCATTCTTCCAGCCATTAAAAAGGCAGAAATCATCACGAAGGAACAGCCGATGTAAAATATAAGGTCAGTGATTTTATATAAGGTATTGCGAATATTCGTATGTGGCGTAGCTGTAATTGTACGCGTTTAAGCTGTCCTAGATTCAGTTGACATTCTGAATATTCCGCTAGTAGTGATTCCCGGTTTCGTACTCCACTCTTATTTGTTTTTCTTAATTGAATTGTGTGTGTCTAACTTATGTGCTGATTAAAATCAGTAAATCTATTTGATTTGCAATTATGTCTTTTGATCATTTAAGTCCGCTACACATCCAGTAGTATTTTCAGATAGACAAGGAGTTAGTAGTGTAAGGGGTGGCTTTCAGTCACGACAAAGTTTCTGTTTAATTAAATGCAAACTCCACTGCTGGCCGCATAAAATACAATACCAAGCAGAATCAGAGATATCACAAAGAAATTTATTTGGTTGAAAACAGGTTGTAAAATGAACAAACGAATAAAATTACAGCCTATTTTGACACGTGGAAAATGACAAAATCAGTAGTTAGGTGTAAACGCCATTGTTGACTATAACTGCTATCACACGTCTCGAGATAGAATCAAAGAGGCTTTTGATGTATCCTTGGAGTACAGCAGTCTGTGCTTATTCCACATATTGTAAAAGTTGATTTAGTATAGCAGTGGGTGGTGTATCCCGGGTCAGTCGTTGTGCAATCATGGACCACACGTTTTCGATTGGCGTAAGATCAGAAGAACAAGCAGGTCAAGAGAGCAATTCAATCTGATGGGTAAAGAAGGACCCTTGAACGTTGCGCGCCTCGTGTGGTCGTGCATTATCCTAATGGAATATGGCTGATCGCTAGTACTGAATGTATGGGAGGACCACGGGCACCAGCACCTAAAGATGTAGAGCTGGTTGTTCAGTGCATCGAAGAGCGTATTAGAGGGATGCAGCAATGAAATCCAATGCCATTCCCAAACAATGTTACCGGGCGCAGGACCAGTATGGCGATTCATACTGGTCCTGCAGTAACAGTTCAGCAGTTTCTCACCACGGTGTCTTCAAACTCGAATCCGACCATCGTGATGTTGCAGGCAGAAGCGGTATTCAACAATAAGCACAATGTCGATTCATTCCGTCGTCCATGTCCGTCGTTCATCGCACTATTGGCGGCGCAAACGCCTGTTGTTTTCAGTCAAGGGTAAACAAAGGAGTGGATGCCTTGCGCACATTCCACTCTGCTGCATACGGCGTCAAACCTAAAGGTGCGTAACAGACTGAATTTGTTGTGATATGGTTCATGATGTGGCTGCGCGATCTATCACTGTCACGCGCACCATACACCTATCATCACAAGCAGTGGTGCAATGAGGTGTGTGCGATCGGCCTGGTCGGTTCATCGTTTCCTCTTGCATCCAGCGATGAAGGATCCGCATCACAGTTGCTTGATTTCGGCCAACACGTTGACCGATTACTCTGTAAAATAATCTGCAGTTCTTTTAGCTACTACTCTTCCTAAGAGGAATTCAGAAACTTGATCAAAAGAGCCTTGATGTTTTCCAAGAGGCATAAGCAAATAGCTTACACAAAAAAATTGCCGTACTTCAAATCGCCAATCTATTCTCCCTTTACAAAGCGCTTGCGAAAGGTGCTATGGTCGCCCGTGATGTGCGTCTGCACTATAATGCTAATGATTAGCATATTTCATCACCGTCAACACATTATATAAATTTCACATGGTTTGCATGCTTTCTTCAGGGTGTTGTATTTTGTGTGGACAGCAGTGTAGATGGTGAAACGTCCGCGTCTTGCAACAATCTTGTTTCAAAATGACATCACTGTCAGAGCAAGCACAAGTTGAAGCATGGTTTATTGAAATTAAATCTGTATATAAAACACATGTACATGTTTGAGTCTACTTGTGAATGAAGTCCACCTTCGAGATCTGCAATTTATAAGTGGCTGAAATACTTATGATGATTTGTAGCATATTTCCAAAAACAAAATCTGGCCACCCTAGCAGAAGTTTAGATGACGGTACTTTTGTAATTAATTTTTGAAAGTGTAACCATACTTTTTGGAGACCCGATTTATTGAAAAATGAGTAGGATATATTACATAAATTCTTATCTGTAAAGAAATTGGAAATGCTGACATATATACAGGAAAAAATTTATGGTATATTAGTTTCAATGCAATTACTTCAAAGTATTTTAATTGGTAGATAGTAATGATGTTTTAATACGATTTTATAAGCTTCACTTGTATGTAACGGAATCTTTGAAATTGATTTTTACCGCCTTTAAATGGTTGAATTAATTTGAAATTTTGCACACTTGTCAAAGACCGATGACAATACAATAATTTCGTAATTTCGTTCCATTGTCCTGATCAGGATCATCGGAAATAACGATTTCCAGATTTGGCGACTAATTCTATATGCCATTTACAGATTTGATGACTAAAAGTGTTCTTTATGTGAAAAAGGGGAACGTGATAGCAATTTCTTATCATATAAACAATTGTCTAGTTTTTCTGAAAACGAAAATTTAAAAAAAGACTCGTGCATGTGGGAAAAAAATGTTCTAACTACTAAACGCAGACATAAAGTCTGTTTTTCGAAATTCTCTTGTCGGATCTGTGGAATGAAACATCATTCATTTCTTCATTTTACAAAAACAGCTGAGAATTGATTCAGAGGTCACCGGATTAAATAATTTCTCACAATCTATTAGATTCAAAACTTTTATGTCTAATGTTGATGCAAGTTTCAGAGAGAATATTGAGATCTTTTGAAAGAATTATACCATTGAGACTCTACACATTCTTCCGCATGAAATATTTCAAACTTTACTCTTCTAGATTTCCTTCATTTGGCTGATCCTGCCTATTGCAAACCAGGCTGTATCGACACATTAGTAGAATGCCAATGGGTATTTTGATTCTAAAAAATGACGAATTTAAAATTAATTCATCTATGAATAAATGATAGTTTAAAAAACTGAAAAAACACTCCTTTTATTGTTAATCAAACTAAAAACTGAGAAATAAATTTTAGTTTAAAAAACACACGCTTTCATGGTTAATCGAACTAAAAAGTAAAAAGATAATTCTTAATATAAGAATAAAATGATAAACGAGAAAATTAATGTCATTGTAGTAAAAGCGTGGGTTGCTTTGTAATGCATTTTTACACAAACTCAGCTTTTCGAAACAGAACTAGTAAGAAATTATAACAATTGATATCGAGCACCCCACTCTTTTAACATAATGATGTTATATTTTTGTCGTTTATCATTTTATTTTTATATATTAAAAATTAATTTTACTTTTTAGTTCGATTAACCCTAAAAAGGTTTCTTTTTTAGTTTTTTAAACTATATTTTATTATTAATTACAATTGATTACAAAAATCTAAGTTTGAAGGTGTCCATTTGTTGATTCAAAAAGTTCAGATTTTTTTTCTTTAGTCAACTAGCATGTGAAGAGGGCAAAGAAATAATTTTCTACTATACTCTTGTGAATGGTCGTCTTAGACTCTTCAAAGGGATATAGTACACAATCAGCAGAGATAGGCTGTTCTGCTATATAGTACTGTCTTAGAATCACCATTAAGTCTTAAGCTGTGCTGTTTAAACTTTCCATCTGCCGATCCGCAGCTTTTCGCTATGATGCAGTACAAACAACTGAGTTGAGAAGTTGTCCCACTTCATTACCTCCACATCAATAAACTTATCAAGGCTAAAAAAAAGTATAGATTTCATACCAAAACACTCCGCTTACAGATTTAAAATGGCCGCAAAACGGTAACTATAAGGAATTTAAAAACAATCAGAAACCACCGCATTACGTACCCCCAAAAAATCATCATCATCATCTCAAATTATTAAAGAAACATTGACAAAATGCTTTTCAAACAAGCTCCTTAGTCTAGTGTATTAAAACCCACTTTGTCCGCAAATGCGTTTTTGAAAGAATATAAAATGCTTTACACACACCAAAAAGTTCTCCAGCCCATCAAATGAGGTTTTGTTGAGCACAACTTGTCCATTTATGATTAAACCTCTCCAAAACATTCGGAAGCTTTCTGCATTTCATAAACTTAAGGCTCATAAGGACGCTCGTAAAACGCTAATGGTTAGAATTAGCGAGTTATTTTCTTAATTAATGACCAATTTCGGTTAATGGTCTGGCGAAGTGATTGCCATCTTGTGTACCAGCCGGACAGTAATTATTAGTGACAGAGCAGTTATTTAGCGGGCTTCTCCTTAATCGTGACTAGAGTCGTATTCAGATATAAAAGATTAAATTATGCAGGACTGCTTATTTAGTTTGACAGAGAGACAGAGATCGGTGTTATACAGAAAAAAATTCAGAAGAGAGAACACACTTTTCCATTGCCCTTTTTACTCCAGTTAATAACAATGACTAAACATAGCTGTAAATTCATGAAGCGTTTTCTTCGGTTGGAATTTTGTAGTTCTGTTTTAAAACTTGGCTTTCGTTTTTCAGATCAAGCTAAGGAATAATTTAATGTTTGCTTAGATTTTGAAATATTTCTGTTTCAGGAGTTAATTAGCACTAGAGTTTAGAAATATTTCTTGTAGAATTACAATTTCAGGCGGCCCACTATGTTCGAAACCGTGATTTTGAAAAAACGCATAAATGGATCCCTTTTTTAAAATATTTCGTTTCAGTTGAGTTAGAATATAAATTAAGAAGGGATTCGAAGCTTTGCATGTGAACAATTTTCAATTATTTTCGGGGGAAAAAAGCGATAGTGAAAGTGTATGTACCACACACACGCGTGCACAAACAGATTTGTGATAACTGTATTTGTAAGGACGTGACATTCATTTAAAAATGGCTGGTATGAATGCAAGTTCTTCCAAAATGGATCAGCAAGTTGTAATAAAGTTTTTAGCGCTGGATAGGTTTAAGCAGGAATGAGTTTGCGTTTACAACATTTGTTGCGCTATGGTAAGGATGGGCAGACCTTTTCAGGGTACGGGCTTCTAATTTTTTCAAGGTGCTTCGGTCTACCCAGTGGCGTAAATGTGGTGAGGTAAGTAAAAGGTCTACAATATTTATTATATATCTTAGTATAATATAAATACGTAATTGTTACTAATATATATATTTATTCTTAGTATTTTGTATGCATTGAGTAAGTACAATTGTGAAATCTGTATACATCGGGTAAGATTAGAGTTTCTTTGCTCATTTTACATTATTGTAAATTATGGTTATATTCATTATTAACCTCTCTTGCAAATATTTTTGTTTATACATATTTATATTTGTCTATTTCTTCCGGATTCCTATAGTAATTTAATATTGCAATTTCTATTCTATTGCTGTTATATTCACCATGTGGGTTTTAGGCTTTTGCCTTAGTTTATATTGGGAGCTATTATGTCGAAAAAATTTCTGCTGAAGGAGAAGGTTGAGATCTCACAAACTTTGTTTAATCCTGTTTCACTGTCCTAAACCAATGACAGCTCGAGAAATCATAATAGTTTTCCACTCTAGCTACATTTCTCTTTTTTTGGTTTGTCATGGTTCCATGTTCTTGGTTCTTCCGGTCTGATCTTAAGATTCTTGGGATTTATTAGTCTTCTTTTTAATTATTTACTGCTATATATATATAAACCTAAAAAATTAAAACAAAAAACTCACATCTTTAAAACCGCGTTTAAAGCAAAACGTAAGATGCAAGTATAATAATAACAGCCACAAGTATAATAATATCAAATGATGCATTTATATTATCAAACAATTCAAAATATATTAAAAAATAAAACATTTCACCTAAAGTTAAGCCCCGCAATTATAGCCTGTAGAAGACTTAGTTTGCGTTCTGTCTGACAATCTTGAATATTTCGATATATAACTACTAACTGCTAATCTTCAGGCGGTCACCTCAAAATGTGTTAGAGGTCCAATGGTCGATCGCGATCGACTTAATGCCCACCCTGGCGCTACGGAATGGCGGTGACGACTTTGTGCAGCACATAGTGGCAGAGGATGAAACCTGGTTTCACCACTTCCAGCCCTCAGCATGCAATGGAAACATCTCCAGGCCCTAAATATGCAAAGCTCAGCAGTAAGTCGGATAGGTGATGTTGACGGTTTAATGGGTCAACGATTTCACTCCGACGATGGCGTAAAGGCTGCAATTCTGAACTGGTTCCATGATCAACCGGCATCGTTCGCAGACGGAATTCGTAATCTTCCTATGCAATGAGACGCCTATCTAAAAGCCATGGGTGATTTCTTTTAACAAACTTTGAATGCATTTCAATCATTAAATATTGTTGGTTCTATCTCTGCATCTGTCTCATTTCTGAGCCTACGCATCTCATGGATACATACCTCAAATCACTTTCCTTTGAACACCACTTATACATGAAAGGAATGTCCAAGAAGCTAAAAAGAAGAAAAAAAAGCTTTCAGAATACTCATCATCTGGTTTTTATAATGGTTTGGTGAGGTGTCAAGCAGGAAAGAGACTCAGAGATTAATTTTAGCTAGAAAGAACTGAAAACCACGGCGATATAAAATCAAGATACTATCTCTCATAGAGCCAACATTGAACATAAACTTACTCAATGGAAGCGATTTTCAAAAGGTTCTATAATCGTCTGAAATTTCGATTTGTTCGTTATGTATTATAATTTCAGCAATTAAAAAAAATGCGAATTGTAGAAGATAGATTTCTTTTTTCCATTTTATTTCCTTAAAAATCCTAACAACTTCTGAAAAGTTACTATTCGCGTTTTTTGGGAAGAAATTCACATCTCTAAATATCTGTTAATCGTGACTTTCTTAAATGTGAAGAGACATCTTTATACGTATTAATTCTTTCTGAATGAAACATTGTATTTATATAATTGAATTTAGAGCTGAAAATTTAGATGGAATGTTTAGTGCCAATTTTGGTACTTTTCTACTAGAACGGTACATCTCATGCCAGTTGCCAATAATTCCACTCGGAGGCACTGCTTGTCTCAATTTATTGCTTATAAAGGTCGCATGTTGAAATTATTTCAATGGTATTGAAAACAGACCTCATAATTTTGAAATATCATCAAATAACGAGAAAGACAACTAAGTTCTAAAAACCCTTTCTCAAAGCTTCCACACCATGCCAACATGGGAACTTAAAAACTAGATAGATTTAATTATGCATCGGCTCCTTTATCCACCGAGGCACTATTCTCAAAAAAGTCTTCTTAACGGAATGTGGTACAATATACAGAAAAAAATTCTTTGATTTAATGATTTTTAAAATTTTTTGCTATTAACCTATGTGTATATGTTATGTATAAAACAGTTTTTGTTCTCAAAATATTAAAAACGACTCACCATTTAATTGTTTAAATTTTGCTTATTAATCATAATTTCAAGTGTTAAAAACGCTTTAAAATTTGTTAAATGATTTTAAAATGCTACTCCTCTTACAGTAATTGACACACACATATGAAATTTGATTTACAAGTACTTCAAACTATGCATAAAAAAAGCTGGTTTGGGTTTTCACCTAACATGATTGATATTTGTAAAACATTTTTTCTACATGTGTGTGAATGTTCATTAAAAATTAATTGAAAAGTGCACAAATTCTAAATTCAACTATTTTTGAATAACTAAGATTTAAAAATTCATATCAACTTTTGTTACGTGTACTAATAGCAATAGGTAGAAAAAATATCTAAGTATTTGGCACAGGTAGTAAAAAAGTCTTAGCATTTAAAATAAAGATAAACTGTAACTACTTTTTCTTTCTGTGTTGAATCAGATTAAAACTTTTATTTGTCATTGGGATGTTAATAAAAATGAGCATAACATTTATCAAAGCTCTGGATTTTTTTAGTTGAGAGCTTTCAAATCTGTTGAGAAAATTGTACAAATAATAAATTAGGTTAAAAAAATGTATTCGAATTTTTGTCATTTGAATGTACTATGTTCCCTATAAGTCAAAAACAATTTATTACACATGATGTGCGCAGTAATTATACTTATCGTCTTCAGTGCTCTTTATAATACATCCCTGATTTCTCTTTTTCTTTAAAATATTAAAAAGTGACACTTGAAATAAATTTAAATTTTATTTTATTTTACTTTGAAACGCACAGAAAACTTAATTTAGAATCTTTCGTGGCATGTTTATTTTGAATCGTCACCAAATTCATATTTATTTTGATTTAAAAAAATTCAAACTTTTATATTGCGAATATAGCTCTTAAGCTTTAAAAACGCAATGAATCTTTACTAGAAAAAGTATAAATAGGAATTATGTGATACTGATGCCGAAAACAATCTTTTGATCACGGGCAAAATATTTCCGCAAACAATTTGATAGTTTGTCAAAATTAATTTATTTAAATCCTAAACAGTCATTCTTAAAACAATTCAAAATTAATTTATAACTTACATGTGTTTTTTCCAACAATTTATCAAAGAAATAGGACTTGAATGAAATTTAAATACATATTCATAAAGGTACGTTTGAAACATGTTTGCATTGTTACATGTACTATTATTTCTAATAAATATGGTTATTCAAATTCTTTGTTCAAGCAAGTAGATTAACTCTCTCATATTTGTGGGGGTCTTAGTATTTTTTTTATTGAGAACATTTATAAATCCTCATGCACCACAAAGTATCACATGGGGGCTTACAGAAGTAAGCATGAAACACACATCACAAAAGAAGGAATTTAAAGTCATGAAGGATTACAATACAAACATCCATGCCTTCTCCGAGATTCGAACCCAGGCTCTACGGCACCGCAGTCAGCGTTACTATACCGGAAGGGTGGCTGTCTTAGTATTTGAATAATTTCTGAAAATGTTAAGGACTGATAACTGAATGAAAGACTATTGGCAAAAATTCAAGGATTACAATTGTTGATGGAGATTTCTCAACCATGCTCAAATTATACAGAAAATTCTCAAATATATATGTCACATATAAATACTTCTAATTAAGCTTTTTAGAATTTTCTATTCCAAATTCGCTAATTAACTCTCTGAATTTAATTGCCGTCATCTTAATAACGTTTATGAGCTAT
>BMAO01029697.1:0-69237 GCA_019973975.1 Trichonephila clavata | reverse complement strand
TTACATGCAGAGTATTTTTTCAAATTAACATCATAGTGGTATCGTTTCAATGTTGAGGAATAACCGCTTTGAAATACACAAGTGCATTACGTTGCATCTAGACCATGCATTCTTTGATAAAATTTTTTGTACTGGTGTGTACTAGCACTGATTAAAATTTCTCCTGTTTCTTTCTGCATCATAAAGCTTTTCCTGTATACAGACAAAGTTCCTTATTGAAAAGAAAATTGAGATTAATAAGTAAAAGTCTGTGGAGATGGCGTATTTTGCTGACAATTAGGAATGATTTCCGTGAATGGAAGGTTTTCTAGGAAGAACGGTAAGTTTATTTTTCATTACTTGATTAAGAATTTTATAGTAATTAAGTCATGTATGAAATAATGGATTTTATATAATTGAAGTAGTGATTGTTTAAATATTTAGACGTGTCTTTTGTGTAAGTGCATTCTATTTACAAAAATCCATTAATAAGTCTATAATAAGAATATATAAGATATATCTATTGAATTATATTATTATTGAGAATATTATATAAGTCCCATTAATAGAATATATCTATTGAAACCCGATGAGACATTCAATGTCTTAACTTTAACAAATCCCAAAAACACAAGGAAAAAAAATAATTTTAATTTCTTAATTTCATTTGAAAAACTTTTTCTCATGTTACTCAACAACAGTGATGAAAGATTAATCATTTTCCATTCACAAAACAAAGATGTAAACAAACTAAATATTGGATGATTTACAGCTTTAAATCTTTATAACGTAGTTGATTAGTGTAATAGATCTCTTAACCCAAAGCTAGATATCGAATTGATTATAGAAAGCTTATAAATTAATAACTAACTGTCGCTTTATTAAATTATCTTTTATATTTATCTTATCATATATCCCGTTTTTTCTGTAATTAGAAGGCAGTTAACATTTCCAATAACATCAAAAGAAATCAAAGGCAACTCAGCGAGACAGTAATCCCTTTTCTATAATATCACATGCATAACTAGGACATAATAACAATTAATTCCACCAACAGGAGTGAATTTTTTACTGAAAAATAATTTCCATAAAAATGGACACGGCACAATGCGAGCGAGCAATCTCTCTCCGTCTTTATATATAGTTCCAGTATTATATAAATAACAGCATTTTATCCTTTCTGAGACTATTTGTAACGTACTTCGCAAACGGATTATCTATGGGGACAAAAACTAACTGGGCAGTAGATTAACCCCTAATTTAAGGGACATTTATGTTAACAGTAAAGCGGAGTTTAAGATAAATCATCCTCTTTTGTACATTTAATTACTAGTGTTTAAGTTCGGGGTGCTAGTGTAAGAAACTGAGAAATCGCATAAGGAATTTACTTAAATAAAAGCTGCTTTGACCAATGGGCGAGGATCCCATCTTCCTCTTCGATAATTCACCAGACCTGTAGAATTCAAACGACCATGTGACAGTTTAACGATTCATGGAAGAAATCCTCCCCTGTGATCTTTCACTAAGGGATTCAGATTTCTTTACTTCGTTGAGATGTAAACGTGTGAAATAAAGACTTTCGTAAAGGATTAAACTCCCAACGTCTCTTATAGTGTTACGTTGATCGGGGTTCGAGAGTGTTATGCAAATCAGTCACAAGAACAAGACAGTTCTTTAAGAGGGATGGGAATTTATTGTCCCCCAAAAAATCCTTGAAATAGAGGATGCAGCAGCAATATTCACAAATTACATCTCAGAAGGTCTTTACACCTTCAACAGTCCCAAACATAACTATCAGTGTCTAAAATACTCATATGTAAAAGATGATTCACAAGAATAGCCGAGCTAATCGGTAACCACTGTCAAGGCAAGTTTACTAATCGCTAGTCAGAACAATACTGACTCGTTTCGGAGAGTATCTACTATTCATATTCACGGCGGTTCCTTTGAGAAGACTCCGATTGCGTCATAGAACTTGAAATTATCGAATTTCTCCACTAATTTCTAAAAGATTCCATAAGGTCCCGAACTCGCCAAAAATAGTCGCTAACATGGTCGGCAAGTTGCCAAATTTTTCGCCTAAAATGATGCCAACATGGCACTATCGCCAAGATTTCGCCAAATTCCGATTGAATCACCATTATAACATAAAGGACGGAGTTGCTTACGAATATTAAAATTTTAACTTGAAGTAAACATAATATAGAGGAATATCAATGCTTACACATCCAAATACAAATTATTTACACTATTTTACACAAAATTCGTAACAATAGGCTTTTTGCACCTTCTTAAAACACCACCTATTTCGAAAATGATTTATTTTGTTGAAAAAATGGTGGCAATAGTGGATGAAATTAACATTAAAGTGAATTAATTTTAAGTGAATTTAAAGGACCACATTCTCCCGCTTTGAATTATAAGACATTTCATATTACATTACCTTATAACTTTTAAGTTGTCATAAAAGAATAAACTAAATCTATTCTTTTCATAGGTCCCACTAAGAACTCTCTCCGCAACAGAATACGTTGGGTATATAAAATAGACGCATCGAATAATGTGTGTTAATGAGACTTCAGAAATAAAGAATATGAGTGAGATCTACAACTGCTCATACTTACCTAGAGTTTTCCTGATTCCTACTTGCCACTGTGTTACTCAGTCCATTTACGTTAACATTTGAAAAGAAGACTTTTAACGAATCCACAGTTAATGAAATTGATTAAAATTTTCTTGTTTTGGAGGCATAGAAAATAATACCAAATTATGTGTAACTCTCACCAGTTTAAAAAATATATTAGATGGGCACATTCATTGAAATGAATTCAGAAAATCTTTCCAAGTTTTTTAAAGAGATGGTAACAATACTGCCTCAAGTTCATAAAAGAAAAATTCTTGAAAAATAGATGAGTAAACGATGAGACTGGAATGCTAGTTAAAATGGAGATTTCATGTTAATTTGGTATAAAGGTTGACGACAGAAAATAATTACTGGTATGCTGGTTGTGAAAGAAGTCTGTTCACATTTAATTGAGCTCTTTACTCATATTTACACTGTATGTTAATTTTGATGCAGCTTTTTCTTCTGTCAACATTGATATATTTGACGTTGTATCTCGCTTCACACACACACAGTTTAAGAAACAGTATTATTCCATCAGCCACGTGTTTATAAAAAAGGCATCGTGCAGCCATGAATTTTTACTGCTCAGAATTCTTAGAACTCTTATTTATGAAAGATGTAATACGTGACATTAAGAAGAGTTCCACCACCAAGGAAAATATAAGAGAGAGGGAAATTATTCAATAATTGATTATCACAACAATACCATCCATGAAAAAATCGATTCATATTTCAAAATGTAAGAAGTATTCAGGTGCAGCATTGTAGACACTTAAAATGGATTTCATGATCAAAAATGTAATGCATGATATCAAGAAGAGTTCAACCTCCAAGAAATTATAAGAGTAAGGGGAAATTATTCATAATTGATGATCACTTCAATATCATCCTTGCAAGAACTGATTCATATTTCACAATGTAAGAAATATTCAGCTGCACCATGGTAGACACTTAAATCAGATTTTATAATCAAAAATGTAATGCGGACATCAAGAAGAGTTCAACCAACAAGGAAAATATGAGAGAGGGACATTAATGCAATGATGATCACACCAGTACCATCCATGAAGAAAACGATTCATATTTCAAAATGTACGAGGTTCAGCTGCAACATGATGGATGCTAAAATGGATTTCATGATCAAAAATGTAACGCGTGACATCAAGAAGAGTTCAGTTACTAAGTAAATTATATAAGAGGGAGCAGCAATTATTCAATAATTGATGATCACATCAATACCGTCCATGAAAGAACTGATTCAAATTTCATAATAATGTAAGAAATATTCAGTTGCCTCATGTAGACGCTAAAATAGATTTTATGATCAAAAAGTAATGCGTCACATGAAGAAGAGTTCTACCATCAAGGAAAATATACGAGAGGGCAATGTTCAATGATGATCGCATCAATTCCAACCATAAAAAATCGATTCATATTTGAAAATGTAAGAAATATTCAACTTCAACATGCTTTAAATGGATTTTATGATCAAAATGTAATGCGTGACATGGAGAAGAGCTCAACCACCAAGGAAAATATCAGAGAGGACAATAATTCATGGATGATTTTACCTATTCCATCCATGAAAGAACCGATGCATATTTTAAAATGTAAGAAATATTTAGCTGCAACATGATTGAGCTTAAAATGGATTTTATGATAAAATTGCTTGTCTTTAGTTTATTACTCTGAAACGTCTGCGCATATAGATGGCTTCACAAAGTATAAAGCTATTAAATGCTGTGTTGAGTTTTCTGATACCGATATCTGGAAAAAATTCATAAGAGTAACTGATGAAAATGCATTTAGAGATTTCATTTATAATCATTTATCTGTTGTGACGCGAATAGTTTTTGATATAACTAATGCAAGGTTCAAATTTATTCAAAAGACGAAATGAAATCCTCAGCACAAAGCCGAGTTGAAGAAAACTGCTTATATATATACAAAAATTTAAGAGAATTAATGGATTAATTGCATTATTTCACAGAAAATACTTTTAAAGTGCCTTTGTGTGTAATAAGCAACAATTGCACTCTAAAAAGAGAGGAAAATAATATTAAGAATTTGATGATCGAAAGTTAAAAAATATGTATAGTCTTTATGAGAAATTTCAAAACTCTAAGATCTAGCGTAAAAAGATTAAGATGGGTAATTTGACATAGAGAATATATCTGAGATACAATGTAGAAATGCATGATATTTGAGTATTTTGGCACTATTTACGCTTACGTCATTTACTACGTTTACAGGAACCTTTACTGAAGAAAATAATCTAATAAAGAACCCAAAAGAAAATATTAAAAAAAAAAAAAAAAAATAAACTAATAAAAAAGAAGGTAAAATCTTTTTTTCTTTGTACAGTAATTGATTTTAGAATTTTATTTTTTATACATAAATAGCTTGTAAAATTTCTATATAATGTGTAATATATCAATTAATGTAGTAAGGTCTTTTTATTTAACTTTTTAATCTGATTAGAGTTGAAGCTCGTAATGATAAGTTTAAACCTCCGTTAAGCTCGCGGCTTCTCTCAGATGCATCGCCTCATGCTTACGTTTAGAGAGGATTTAATCACTTTGTTATTGAAATTTGACAATTAATTTGAGATCAACATTTTAGATATAAAACTAGCAATTTACATATCTAAGATATTGACATGAATTGCAGTATCTGTTATTGAAACTCTTATTTTTGTATTATCTATAGCATTAACTTCCTGTGAAAATAATGGACTATTATTGAAGTAATACATAGTAAAAAAAGCCCTTATCTATTTGTAGTACACAAAAATTCGATAGCCGTTAAAGGTTTAATAATACAAGCAAGGAGCTATATATAGGGTGTTTTGAAAAGCAGGAAGGTAAATAAAAAAGAAATACAGGATCAGAAAGTGAAAATGTAGGCTCATAGATGAATTCGTATATAAAAAAGGCAAGGAAAATAGAAACTTTCTTTGGTAACCATCTTAATAAACAAGCTTGATAAGCAATTACATTTATAAAAGAATAAAAAGTACACTTATATATATATATATATATATTATATATAAATGCAGTAAGCAATTTAATGAATTATTTTGCCACAAGCTTGACTGTATTAGGTATATATGTATGTTACACACTTTGCAACATAATATTTATGACAAAGTCCGAAATTTCAGTTTAAACCAAAAATAAAAACCAAGACAATAATAGCTTCAGTTTTTACTTGTCTACATTATCTATTTACATTTTGAGTCCTTTGTTGCAGTCTTATTAAAATCTTACAATTTTCAATGAACATGAATTTTTCGCTTTATACACAACACAATTTAGTAGTATTTTTCCTTAAACTCCGGAAAAGGGAAGTTTACTTCCTCTTCTCAGTTCTTGGTGTTGTTTATCTTGTTTATGGTCTTGAACAGCACGATGTTCATCATTATTTCTTTAATCCTTAGGCGTAATGAACGAGGCATGTGAATTTCACTCTCAGGTCGTTTACTCGCGGCATCTCTCAGATGTATCTTAATTCTCAGAAGAAAAACCATCTTAAAGAAGTCGCAAAATAATTATATCCAATTACATTACTATAAAACTGAAAACTACATTCTATGTTACAGAAAAACAGGAAAATTAAGGAAAAATTGGAAATACATTAAAAATTACGTCGCTGGCGCGCTGCATCTATCAGATTCAAATACCCCTTGTTTCCCGATATATGAAGCGGCCGACAGCATTAGTGGTACTCAACGCTAGTGTGAGTGATGAAAGAAAGTTAGAAGTAGGACGGACGTGTTCCAACTCAACGTGCGGATGGGACATCAGAATTATTTTTACAATTCATCCCACAGGTTCGTGCGACTAACGGAGCGTCAAAGCAAAAATAATACCTTTTGAAAATGTTTAGTAAAATAATACACTTCTTAATTTTTTTAATAAGACAAATAATATATTTTAATAATTTTTTTATTATAATAATCATACCTTTTAATATTTTTTTAAATTCTGGCAGGTGTTTTTTACGAAAACGGATTGAGAAAAGAAATAAAAAAAATACCCTAAGGAATTCAAAGGAAAAAAAAGTCTGACAACGAAAAAGTTTGCATTTTGATGCTGTAAGAAGATACCATTCATGTACATAGTCTGTATCAGAAGTAACGAGAAAGAACTTTTTACGCGACGTAGAGGGACTGGGAAAACAGGGTCGCGTTGACGGGGGACATGAAAATGCATTTGATACCATATTACACGTCCATCTTCGTGGCAGTACAAATAGCGTTCAGAGAGCGACACAAAATACACAGGAGTACCCTGTCAGGAATGGAATTGGAATTTTGAGTGGAATTAAGACGATTAAATTTAAAGTGAAAGGAAAGACGTGAGAGACGAAGAAACAAAGAAGAAAGATATTCACGTTCTCTCGTTCATCACTGAGCAAATGGATGATAGAAGAAGATAAAGAAGATGTGCCAGACTTTTACCACTTCGAAGTCATAGATTCGCGGATGTTTCACCTCTCTCTGATGCATCTATTCCTAATGAAATATCAGACAGAACAGATGGGAGCGGCGAGCACAAAGAGCATGCGCAGCCTATTTGGACATCATGGTTGTAAGCCACGTGTCTCGTGTGCAGCATGGAAGACGTATTTCCAATCAATTGACAAGGATGCAGGACTAGGGAAAAGTTATTCACCGAATCATCGAAAGACGTCTGCTAGAAACATTATTTTAAGAAGTCTGGCTTGAACGATGTATAAAAATATTTGATTCATATGGCATCTCAATATCTCTCAGTGCACTCACTCAGTGCTCACTCTCTTCAGTGCAATCCCTAGCTCCACTTCGAAATAATATACCAAAAAAACTCATTGTTATTCTTAAAGTTGAACTATTCATTTTTAAACAAAGTCAATGAAAATAATAACAAGTATGATAAACTGTGAACTGTAACCCAAGATAGCGCTTAATCTCTGCTACTGCGTAAATGAGCGACAATGGTAGTACCCCGTATGTTCTATATAAGAACATTTTTTATTGAATCATTCCTGTTACTTCTTAAACAGACTGTGTATTTTGAAATGTGAAACGTAAACCATTAATTAAAATAATAAACAATGTGACTCAGTTGTATTTTAATTCCATAAAATAAAGATACACACCAGAAAAATATAAAAATAAAAACTGTAAATTAAGCCGTTTGCTCAACACTCATGTTTCAATTTTTACCACAGTTTTTTTGTCTTCTCAAAAAATCAAAAAAAAAGAAAAAAAAAGAAAAAAAAGAAAGGAAAAAATGTGCAGTGAGTTTTATTAGTTTGCTCTGGGAAATACAATCGAAAAAATAATTTTAATTCAATACATCAGATTTAAAATGGAAACACTTACAACAATATTAAATTTATTTTACATTTTATTTCTTGGATATGTATATATCATACATTCAATAAAAATCGTCCAAACATTTATGTAATTTACTCTCTTTTTTTATTAATTGTTGGTAAAGTGCAGTTAACAATGCTGATATCTTAACAGATTTCTTTTTTTTCTTCTCTTTTTGATGAACGACCTTAAGAAGCCCTATCTTTATTTTAAGCAAAATAGCAGTTTGTTTTCCTCTGAGCTCTTTGTGCGCTCGAAATATATATTTACTTAAATACAAATAAATAATACGAACAAAATTCACTTGATTTTACTCACACTGTGATGTACTCTTCAACGAATTTCAAAGCCATCTGATGAGAGATTAGATGTTTTTGTGTGGGCAGGGAGGGGGAAAGTAGCGTAGATAAACAAAATTGGTTCTTGTCCCAGCCAATTCCGAGAGTATTTTAAAACCAAGTTACAGTGCTGGCCACCATAAATGCAACACCAAGAAAGCCAAGAGATAGCACAACAAAATTTATTTTGTGGATAATATGTTAACCAAGTATCAAATGATTAAATTTCTGTGAAGTGTGGTTGGTTCCTGCTAGAATCAGTAGCCAGAGTAGCCGCCATTGTTGGAGATCACCACTGCCACACTCCTCGGCATTGATTCAAAGTGACTTTGGATGTGTTCTTGGGGTACAGCAGACCGAGCAGCTTCCACACGTTGCCAAATTTGAACTGGTGTGGCAGCTGGGGGTGTAATCTGGGTCAATCGTTGAGCAACCATGGACCACATGTTTTCTATCGGCGAAATATCCGGAGAACGAGACGGCCAGAGAAGCAATTCAATCTGGTGATTGACGAAGAACCTTTCGACAATACGTGCCACGTGTGGTCGCGCATTATCCTGTTGAAATATGGCTGTGGCCAAGCCCTGAAGGTAAGAAAGGACAACTGGCTCCAACACCTCGGAGATGTAGCGCTGGCTGTTTAAAGTACCGGCAATGTGTACTAGAGGAGTGCGAGAGTGATATCCAATACCGCCCCATACCATAATACCACGTGCAGGACCAGTGTGGCGAAGCATAACGCAGCTGTTCAGCATTCTCTCTCCACGGTGTCTACAGACTGGAATCCGACCATCGTGGTGTTGAAGACAGATGCGTGACTCGTCAGTAAAGACAATTTCATTCCTTTCTGCCGCCCACAGCCTTCTTTAATTGCACCATTTCCGGCGGAGACGTCTGCGGTTTCTGCGTCAAGGGTAGACCAAGCAATGAAATGTCTTGAGGACAGACCACTCTGCTGTAAACGGCGTCGAATGGTACGCGCAGACACTGAATGATGCGTTACAGACTCAATGTGCGCTGCTATGGTTCGTGATGTGACTGAGCGATCCGTCACTACCATGCGCACAATTTGCCGGTCCTCACGTGAAGTGGTTCACTGAGGTGGATGCGATCGATCCCGTCGGTCCATCGTACCCTCTTGCATCCAACGGTCACATATCCGCATCAAAGTTGTTTGGTTTCGTCCAACACGACAATCTCCGTCCAACAATCTCGGTGGGTCACTATTCTTCCTCTGTCGAACTCGCATACTTGATCAAAAGCTGATCGCTGTTTTCTACGAAACATAACTGATCGTTTTTTAAAAATAACCGCAAGAAAAACACAATTGCCGAATTTGAAATCGTCGAAATCTCCAAGTCTTAAATAGCGCTTTGAGGTGGTGCCACAGGCGTGCGTGATGTGTGTCTGTGCTGAAATTCTAATCATTTGCATATCTCACCTCTGCTAATGCATGTTGTAAATTTCATGTTATTTGCGTGCTTCCTTCAGGGTGTTGCATTTACGGTGGCCAGCAGTGTAGATTTGTACTCCTTTTACGTAAACTGTACTCCTTTTAAAACTTGTAAAGCCAAAATAAACTTTTCGTACTCTAAAAAATTATATAAACTACAGTGGCTAATATAAATTTTTGCAGCTTTTTAAATTTTCGTATTTAGCCATTCCCGTTGAAACCATTTACATTATTAGAAAAATTTGTATTCTCCATTCAGTAGGAATTGAATAAGATACCAAAAATAAGTTTTTTTTCTCCGGATAGGATTGTATCACTACGAGGATCTCCCTTAGATAACTCTATTTATGTTATTTTAAATTAAAAATATAATTGAATAGAGGAAGATCGTTTTTATTTCATAAATCTAATCATCATATGTTATGATACTCCATTTATTCTCTTAATGTTTAAAAAACGAGACAGGGTCATCTTTACCCTTTTTAACACCTCATTACTCTTTTTAAAAAAACACGGAAAGTGTGCATTTTCTTAGTCTCATATTCAATAATTCATATTCCTTTTCCTTGTTCAAATCGAAATACCAAAATAAATTTTTTGAAATTTTTTGAAGATTTTATAAATGATAGAAAAATAGATTCTGTTTTGTTTGAAGTAAATAAATATAATTTTCAACTTTTAACAAGCCATTTCTTTCAAGTTTTTTTTTCACTCTTCATTTTCTTGTAATTTTACTGTGACTGAACAGATGGGGGAAAGAACCAAGTGGACCCCACATCTTTCCTACTAGATTCGCCCAAGGCAACCTAACAGCTGTGGACCAGTGATCTCCTGGTTCTCAACAAAGAGGCAGAACACAAAGTCATTAAATCGTCCCCTGTAGACCTCCCAAGCCTTAAAAGGGGGAAGGAAGGAAATCTGTTGCGTTTTAAAAGGAGATTGCAAAAGCGAAGTACACGCTTTCGGATGGATTTTTCAGGAGAAAGACAATCGCTCGGAGGATTAAAACATTTCACACTAAAAGAGCTGATTGTGCTCACACACAAAAATATTTTTAATTATTTAATTCAGTTAAAAAATGCTTTAAAAGGAAATCGAAACCAAAACAATTGCTCTGAAAAAACTTCATATTTTTAAAAAATAATTTGTTAACCGATCTGAGATTTGGTGGCAAGATTTTCAATGATATAAGCCACAAGGAAATGCAAGAAAAAACTGTTGTTAAATTTTATGGGGTACTGTGTACCCTTAAATAGGTGACAACACTCACATATCGTGAGACAGGTTAGTATTTCAAAAATAGTTAATTTGATATAGCTGGGATTGTTTCTTTGCATTTTGTGTTATGTTAACTACTCCTTTTATTGGTCCGGTTCGAGATTTTCTTTCCAGTAGTGTTAGCTTGAGTAAGAAAGTAAGATAATGGGAAACACAGCTACAATAGTTTAATATTCTAATTTTGATCGGATGTATGCATGATATTATTGTAGCAAATATGTGAGATCTGAGCCGAACAATGTAAGCAATTAAATTGTAATTATGGAAGTTGTGAAATATGATATCGAAACGTAAGTTTTTTTTAGTTATCGCATTTGAATCACATTTATTAGATACAAATACACTAATTCTGCATAGCACATGATATTAAAGTATGTAAGTTCATGGAAATGGCTTTTTAGTCAATTTAAATATGAGATCTCATTTCTACAGATAGTTCTTGGATTTAAAGGCCAAATGGGAATACATACTAAAGAATAAGCCACATGTGATGCGATGTAAAATAAATTTCAATATTTCTTTAAAGAAAAATGCAAAAGGGAATTAATTACGTTTAAAAATACAAATTACATATCTAAAATTCTAGTATTGTTTGGAAGTAATGTATTTAAGAGTAAAAAAATGTACTATACTTGCTTCAAACAATCATCAGTGTGGAATAGTTCTTGTTTCCAAGGCCCACCGAACAGAAAGCAAGTAAAACTCTAATCTACTTTTGCTTTTTTACTAACATAGTAAATTAACTGGATTTCAAAATAAAAGCAAATAAGTAAAACTTAAATAATCTTAAATGCATAAAATATCATTCGTAAGTTATTTAAGATATTTACAGATTTAAAATTTCTTAAAGAAAAGATGAGAGAGAAATGGGAAGTTTGCTTCGCTAAATATTAACAGAAATCTACTAAATTACATTAACAAAAATGTAAAGAAAAAACAATGAAAGATATTGTAGGCAAAAATAAATTATGATTTTAAGAATTCATTAATGATACTTACATTAAATAGATGATTTACTGAGAAATGAGATTTAAAGTGGAAATTTAATGTCATGCTCATTTTAAGCGAAAGGTGCTTTTATTACAGAACATCAAGAGAAATAATTTTATCATCCCTTAACCAAAAAAGGACTATAAAACAAGTCGAAGGAAGTAATGTCTTGAATTCGTTATTATTTATTTAGAAGTTACATTATTTTATGTTTTTATCTCCAATCTATTTAGTTACAGCCTGAATCTCTTTTAGGTTAAGAAAAATTAAAAAGCAATAACTAAAATTATTTGATATTTTAACACTAAGGAAAAAAACACTCTGCAAAAAGTCACTTTCCAAAATCTGTCACTTATCGTGATTTCAGTAGTTTTACAGAACGTTAAATGTAATGTTTCTAATTTTTCATGAGACATACTTGTTTTTTCCCCTTCCCATAAGAAAAAATCGAAATTCGTGTAATTTTAAAGACTCAGATGAACATAAAAATATTTATTATAAAATGTATTTATTCAAAGATGAAGGATTTCAGTAAGGTATTCACAAAACTGACTGCAACTAATTCTGGAGTTAATTCCTAGCTATTTATCATAAAATTAAAAATTCTCAGATTTTTTTAAAATGACTTTTACCCTTTAAGATACTTTCATACAAATAAATAACATTCTAAGTCAGTGTTTTGAGTTCAATATTTATATTTCATTGTGATGGAAGTTTTTAATAGGAGGCTTAGTAATCCCCACAATGTACAGAAAAATATTTTAATCTAATTTAAAATGGATTCATCAGTGCAAAATCAGCTTCAAATGGAATGTATAAAATATTTTTTTTGACATATATATATATATATAAATTTTATTAATACCTTAAATTAAAAAAAAAATTTAAACAATGACAGGACGAAGTATTGTTACATAACATAACTACCTGCAGAAACTTAAGAGCAGAACAATCCAGTTTCAACAACGAAAGTCTTACATTTATTTGTTACAGTATCAACAATGGCGTAAAACGCTATATAAATACTATTGTTGAAATGTTTCATCTTCCCATTTATCTAATTTTTATCTTGTTGTGTGCATGAAAACTGCTGTTCTGCGTTTTTATTATTTGATTTGACCAAGTTCTGTGTCACTTTTTTGCAACTTTCTCTTCGTCTTTCATTAAAGAACGAAAAAAAACAGTTCTTTTCAGAACTTATTTAGAAACATCCTTTCTGTTTTTGTAAAAAACCAGTTTTAGATATGGCCCAAAAGGCATGGTTTTGGTTGAAGAGAAAGTTTTTCCCCGTGCCTCACGTCAGGGTTCCCACCGCCGCTTTTTTTACTGACGTGAAGGCGACGGTTTACGCGGAGCAATTGACGCTCTTGGATGGAGCGGCCTTCGGGTGCAGCGACATTTCGGAGCTCGGGATTACCCCTCTTGAGGCCGAACAGTCGCCCGACAGCGTGACTTTCCAACACCTGTCGGAATGGACTGTGCGTACCATCCTGGCACAGTCCTGCCCAAAACTTAGGGCACGCATCGTTTCGCATTTTATTCAAATCGCCGCCCTCCTCCACCAAATGCGAAACGTGCACTCGGAGGTCGCCATCCTCTCCGCCCTCTCCAGCGCTCCCATAGAAAGGCTCAGGGACACCTGGTCACGTGTCCCCAAGAGCCGTCGGCGAACATTTCACACTCTATGGGAGCTGCTGTGCTGTCCCCACGAGACGGACACGGACTGCCCAACGTCCAAGATGGAAAAGGTGTTTAGTTCCAAACCTTTCCATCAGTCCGTCTCCTTGGATCATCTCAGGGCGAGGCCTAACATTCAACACCTGTTAGAGCCTTGCCATTTCACTGAGTTAGATCCGGTGGGCTTGGGGACTTTCACCTGCATGGTCTCTTTGGAACTGGAGCCATGAAGGAATCTCTATTGATTATTACCCCTCCTCTTCAAAATTTTGCCAGATGAAACATGTTAAGATCTTTTGAATCAAACTTTTTTCTTTTTGTATTCCCGCAGTTCGCAGCTTTAAGTTCTATTACATATACTCAAAATTTTATAAGAAAATTTCTGTCAAAAAATATTTGATAGAATAGTTCTGAAGAGGAAATTTTTATTTTATATATAATGGAAAATAAATGGTGCAGGAAATTGGTGGAGGAAAATCATTGCTCTTTCTATTATTAATGGCGGCGTAAAACTTTTAAGTTTACTTTCAAAAATTCAAAAGATTTGAAAAGGAAATTTTATTTGCTAACGGAAATCTGATTGCTAATGAGACATTTTTGAATTTTTTTATGGAAAAAATGTACAAAACAAATCCAAAAATTACTTATAATAATTGAAGCTTCAAAGCTGTCCAAAAATTGAATAATTCTCAATAATCATGGACTGAAGAAGCACGTCAAAGACGGACCTATTGGTAAGTTTTGATTTCTTTTTTAAAATTTAAAGTTTTACTGAAATTTATTCTTTTTATTTTGTATGAGACAACAAACTCAGTAATGAATGTTATTCTTTTTTAGCGTCATCCCGAACGACTCAACAGATTTCCGATAGTTAACAATACTTGAGAACGCACTAGAGGGGTAGCATTTTATGGATGGTAAAAATCAGCGGTTAAAAGATCTTAAGTTGATGAGTATATCAGCACTCAATAAACATGGTCATTTGGATGACAACAGATTTCGTGGAAAATATGTGGAACTTGATAAGAATTCTACTTGGCTGGTGATTAGCTTCGGAATTAGAGGTAAGTTACATTTAGTTATAAAATATTTGTATAATTCTTCGTGACTATCTTGTTTGAAGTAGTAAACTAAATGAAATTTCAATTCTTTATAGATCCGTTCGAGTACACTCGATGAGAAAAACAATCGTAGATGAAAATGACATTTTCCATTTTGAATTTAAAGAATGACATAATCTAGCAGCTGAAAGTGATTGAAATGGATGTATTGCCAGAAGTGTAGCAAAAAGGAAATATTTTTGAATGAAAAATTCTTTCGTAATTCACAATTGTTTTGAATAATACAAGATAATTTTTGATTTTCAAAAAAGGAGAATTTGAAGCAACTAAGGATATATTTCCATACAGAACGTTTAGAATTTAGGCGAAGGGTGTAAAAAACCCCAAAAAGAACAATGAAGGATGGAATTTTGAAATAATATTTTTAAATACCATAAAGCAGTATGAAAATGAAGGATTTTATAGAAAGAGAAAGGTTATACCATAAAATTTCTTAAAACATGAAAAATTGCAGATAAATATTTTCCATTAAGCAAGAGAAT
Organism: Trichonephila clavata; assembly: GCA_019973975.1. Taxonomy (NCBI): domain Eukaryota; kingdom Metazoa; phylum Arthropoda; class Arachnida; order Araneae; family Nephilidae; genus Trichonephila; species Trichonephila clavata. Next base: position 53,931 of record BMAO01029697.1, on the reverse strand, counting down.
TATAACAATAAGACAAATAGGCTTTATGGAATGCATTTAAGAAAGCAAGCACCTGAAAGAAAGCCAATTTATTTTTAATTTAGTTTTCGAATTCGAGTGCATTCAAAGGATTGAAAATAATTTCCATAAAATTATGACAGAAAGATAGAAAATATCAATTTAAAGATCTGAGTGTAAGAAAATTATTGAAAGTAAGATTTTCATCTTTGTATCATGCAAAATGTAATGAAAAAAAAACAGAACCAGATAAATGACAAGCAAGATAAAAATTTTTTAAAAAAAATCAGAGACTCTAACAAATATTTAAAAAGTAAGAGACTACAAAAAATTAATAAGTGATAAACATCGCATGAAAGCAACTTTGTTAAAGAAAGATATTAATACAAATACATAATTTAGTACAATAATAACTAAAAATTTATCGAAAGTGACTCCTAAGGGAAAAAATGTTGATTGGATTTCATCGCACTTTTCTAAAAGGATGGTTAAAAGAAAAGAAGGGGAATCATATTAACCTTTTAAGGAATGGTATAAAAATCAGGCGGAATAATGGCGGAGAACAAATATTACTTATTGATAACTAAAAAAACCTTGAAATTGATTTCGAATTCTCTAAGCAAACAGGGGAATTTGTTTATTATTTAAATCTATATAGTACTGGAAGAACATTAAAAACAGTTTTAGTGCAAAAAAAAAAAGAAGGAAAAAGAAACACAAAGAAATATTTTTGAAAACAGTTTTCTAATTTAAAAGATGCAAAGCTGTCTTAAAGAAGGACTGATTTAAATAAAGAAGGAAGGAAGATTAAATGAATAAAGAAATGATTTAATATACAGAGATTAATGAATTTAGAGCTGGCAGTAACATCTGTGTTTTGAAAATAATTTTTAAGTAAGTTTTCTCCCAGTTTTATATAAATTATTTGTTCATTCTTCAACTTTTCAATTACAAACGCCCTAATACTTCAACGAATTTAATTCTTTTTCAGGTTTATCTAAGCACTCTCAACGCGTTCCAGTAATCCAAATGATTAGAACACAAATAGTAACAAATTTCAACCATTGAGAAATGTTAAGGAAACCGGAGCATTAGGTGCTCAGTGAGAAAAATCAGACTATTTCTGAAAAATATGTGAAATACGCCTTTATCTACAACTTATGAAAGCTTAAATTTGTTAACGAAATATTAGTAAGTTTTGCTCATTGAGAAAAAGTTTGATTACCATATCATAAATATAATCCGAACGTAATTTTTGCAATATCATCTGAGAATCAAATACACAACAGACAAACCCAGGAGCTGCAGGAAACGCTTGTTATGCTGAAAGAACATTTCTAAAATTTGGAGAGTAACAAAGATAAAGAAAGAAACGGAGAACAGCAGGAGTTTTCGAAGAGTTTCCATTTTGTAAACAAGAAGCATGGAATCTGGTTTTAGTTATATGTTTTTAAATGAAACCCATTTATACCCTAAAAAGACTAAACGAAAATTTAGAAATTAACTCGTACGAAAAAGATTAGATCATAAACAAAAATAAATTCGAATTCTATTTCGTGGGCATAAGGTTAAATCAATAAAACTGATTTACCGCAGAAAATATTGGAAATTACTACAGTTGAAAATTTTAAATATGAAAGAGCTTCATTTATTAAATTGGAGGTAATAATTTGCAGGAAAAATATTTTCATAATTTTTCTTTTTTGTCTCATCCTGTTTTTTCTGTAAAGAACAAACCGTTTCCTTCTAATGCCTCAGACTGAAGACGTAGCTTAAAAATTATCTAGAAACTTGCCATGACTGCTAGATAAAAAAATTCATTGAGAATTGGATCAAGTGATTATGTTAATCATTATTTACAACAGATGAATTAATTGGGACTATCGATTTGCTAATTTCAAAATGTTCTCTACATTTTCTCTCTGTTCGGATTTCTCTACTTACCATTGTTAAACTGGTCTAAGGAATGGATTGTATGAGATTATGTCGAAGTGAAAAATTGTTTTTTACTTTTTAACAGTTTGAAGATACAGATTTGTTTGAAAAAGAGAAAACACTTGCAATAAACAATGACGTTGCTCCAGTTCCAGGAAATAAAAAAGTGATGAAGCACAAACACATACCACCAGTATTTATTTACCAAAAGAAAATCTTGCTAACCATTTTGTTTTAGTCTACATAGAAATACCATTTTGTTGTGCTGCAAAGTATAACCTAACTATGAAGATAACTTGAGAAAAAGATTTCAGTGAACACATCTGGAAACGATCAATAAAGCAAAAATTCTTGCAAAAAGAAGGAGGAGTTCATACATGCTTACTCTTAACGCAACTCTGGGCACAATTAAGGTAAATTTAAGTTTTATCTTCTCATATTGAGTTTCAAGTAAATACTTCATTTATATTTATTCTGATTTCAATAGAGTAAAATAAATGTGTTTCTTTTACAGGGTTAACTGAATACGATTCTGAAAACGGGAGCAAACCTGCAAGAGCAAACGTTAAGAAATATTAAAAACAAGGGAAGTAAACTCCTTAAAGAAGTGTACTGAGATAAATAAGGCTCAAAATATTTGATGTAAATTGAGGGGTTTCATGATACCTATCGATGGTGATTGGAATCTTTCATAGCTTTACGGAAAAACGTGAGTTCACTGACGTTTAGTTTTATGTAAAATATTATCAATATTGCATTTCACATAAGCTAAATAAAAATGAAGATTCTTTTTACAGATTAGCCAGAGTATTCTTAGCGGATGTATATAATGCTTTGGGTCTATGAAAAAAAGTTCCACAATATTGGAAACAAAGAGGAAGAAATTAGTGTAAAACTAATTGAACTCTTTTATCTATGTCAAAGAATTCCTGGACAGAAAAATTCCTATGAAGATGAAATGTAGATTCAATGTGATTTAGAAAAGGAGAAATTCTTAAGAAGTGGTAGTACACATAAAAACAAAAATCATTTTCATCAAAGAATGCTTGGTCTAAAATGAAATGTAAATGCACTACAGAAAGCAACACATTTCAACTTAGAATACGAGGAGAAAACATAAAAATAACGTGAGTGTTCAAAAAGCCATTTTAATCCATATTTAAAATAGTCGCCAGAAAGTGCAACCACCAACGGCGATGCAAAAATAGCAGTGAAGACTGAAGAACGGTGTGGAATACTCCGGATATATGGTGACCCACCCCACCTGCAGTGGTGGAAATTATTGCCGTTAATTCCTCTTCATCCTCAAGAACAGTATTGTACACCAGATTCTTGGAAAACGAGGAACGGCAGATCGGGCCGATTTAGTGAACAATTTACTGAACCAGAGACTGTTCGACAATTTAACCCTATCTCAACATGTTCAGGATCTCATTGTTCTATTACTATATACGCCGACGAAGGTTGGAACACCCTCCCGCAAAATCTGACTTCAAATGCAGGAAAGTCCAGAGTATACTTTGATCAAGTTTTTCCGGTAGAAGACACAGTCTTATTTGGCAGTTGCTGATGATTCCTATCAGCAATTTAATGAAGAATCATGGCTGCACCGCTGCCACCGTAAACGGCCAGACTTGTTTACTCATATGTACTATATCAAGCAATATAGGAATCATCGGAAAAAAGAACAGCGTAATCTGGGTGGGCTACAATCTTCTAGAAAAGATGGCTGGCTAAGTCCACAAGAATAAGAATATTCTTCTTTTTTCAATGCCTGAACTCAGTGACAAAAGGGAGGGACATAAGATTTCACCTTTCAGCAGCCACCAGGTCGTGGATTGTGGAACACTAAGGCTACGGCTTACAATTCTGATGCTTCTAATTTCCTGATCTGCCACCGGCTTCAAAATCACTTTGACCACACTTACTGTACTTGGACCTTCTTCCTGAAAATACCGGGAAGCAACAAAATTTTTGTTTTGCACAGCTGATGAAACAACTGAGAAAATATTTCTGGAGTGAATGATGGATTATGTGAGGAACGTTCAGCATAAATTCTTGCCCCATGTTGATACCAGCAAACCTTGCACATCGGGCTGCAAAATTTTTGTTTTTCCGTTTCTTGCGTTTACGTGAAGGGTTGTTTTTTCCAATTTATCATCACAGAGGTATCGTTTCAATGTTTGAGGAATAACCGCTTTAAAATACACAAGTGCGCTTACGTTTCATCTTAGACCATGCATAATTTAATGAAAAGTTTTTGTTTTGGTGTGTACTTGCACTTATTAAAAATATCCTATTTATTTCTGTATGATACACAAAGTTCCTAATTGAAAAGCAATGTGAAATATAAATAAGTAAAATACTATGAAAATGGATGTACTTTCCCGATATTTAGGAATGATTTCCGTGAATGGAAGGTTTTCTGCGAAGAAACGGTAAGTTTATTTCAAAGCTTAATAAATAATTTTTTATTAATTAAGTCATTTAATATGAAATAATGGATTTTATTACATTCAAGTAGTCATTGCTTAAATGTTTAGATGCGTCTAATGGGTAAGTGCATTAAATTTCCCTTTAATAAGATACAGCTAATGAAGCCCGATGAGATTTTCACTGCCCTAACCTTAACGAATCCCCAAAACACAAGAAAATATAATTTCAGTTTCTTAATTTCACTGATTTATAATATTACTTAAGTAGAAAAACTCTTTTTCATGGCAATCAACAACAACAATGAGAAATTACTTATCTCCCAGCAACAGAAACAAAGAAACAAACGAATTAATTCTAGGATGATTTACCGTTTTAAATCTTTATAACTCAAATGATTACTGAAATATATCTTTTAACTCAAAACTAGATATTCAATTGATTATAATAAGCTCATAAATTAATTGCTAATTGCCTCATTATCAAAGCACCTTTTATTATCATATTAATATATCCCGTTTCTTTTGTAAGTAGAAATTAGTAAGAATTCAATAACATCAAAGAAACCAAGAGAAAAACTCGGCGAGATAGTAATCACTTTTCAAACATATCACATGCATAACAAGGTCAGATTAACAATAAATTCCACAAACAGGAGTGAATTTTTACAAAAAATCATTTCCATAAAAATGCCAACCGCACAATGCGAGCGAGCAATTTCTCTCATTCTTTCCGGTCCATGCATTATATAAAAAACAGCAGTTCATCTTTTCTGAGACTATTTGTAACGTATGTCACAAACGGATTATCGATGTGGATAAAAAACTAACGGGGCTCGAGATTAACCCTTAATGTAGGGGACATATATGTTAACAGTTTAAGCGGAGAGTAAGGTAAATTGCCGTTCTTTGTACATTTCAATATCTAGTGATTAAGTTCGAAGTCTTACTAGGTGAAACTGAGAAATCGCATAAAAAACTTGCTTAAATGAAGGCTGGTTTGTCCAATTTGCATGGATCCATTTTCTTATGTTTTAACACACTAGACTTACAGAATTCAAACAACCATGTAAAAGTTTAACGATTCAAGCAAGAAATCCCCCCCCCCTCCCCAATGTCCTTTCACTAAAGCATTCATACTTCCTTACTTCGTAGCTTTGAACAATTTCGTAAAGGATTAAGTTCCGAACGTTTATTATAGGCTTTTTTACCTTCTTAAAAATACCATCTTTTTTTAAAATGGTTTGTTTTATACATAAGAAATGGTGTCAATAGTGGATGAAATTAACTTAAAAGTGAATTTAAAGGACAAACAATCTCTCCCTTCGAATAATCCGACACTTCATATTACATTACCTAATATCTCTTATATTCTCTTATAAAAGAATAAACTAAATGTCATTTTTTTTCATAGGTCTCACTAAGAACTCTCACCACATCTGAATATGTTGTGCAGAATAATAGACTTGCATCGAAAAATGTGTGTCAATTAGAATTCAGAAATTAAGAATAGGAGTGAGATCTCTGACTGCTCACACTCACCTAGTTCTCCAGATTTCTTCTTACTACTCTGTTACTCTGTCCACTCAAGTTAACATTTGCATTTCAGAAACTTAATGAATCCATAGTTCACTGAAAATTGATTAAAGTGTTCTTGTTTTCAGTCGTAGAAAATAAAACTCACTAATAATTATGTGTAAATCACACTAGTTTAAAAAAAGCATTAGATAACCAATAAGAGTTCTACTCCTAAAGAAAATATCAGAGAGATTTCAACGATTATCACATCTATACCATTTATTAAAGAACTGATAAAAATTTAAAAATTTAAGAAATATTCAGCTGCCACATGACAGACGCTTACTATGATTTTATGATCAAAAATGTAATGCGTGACATCAAGAAGAGTTCAACAACCACAGAAAATATCAGAGAGGGGCAATAATTGAATACTGATCACATGAATACCATCCATGAAAGAACTGATTCATATTTCTAAGAGTAAGAAATAATCAGCTGCGACATGACAGATGCTTAAAATAAAACTTATGATCAAAACTGTATGTGTGACAGGAAGAAGTGTTCAACTACCAAAGAAAAAAAATATGAGAGGGGCAATAATTCAACGATTATCTTATCTATACCATCCATGAAAGAACTGATCCAAATTTCAAAATGTAAGAAATATTCAGTTGCAAGTTGACAAACGCTTAAAATGGATTTTATAATCAAAAATGTAATGCGTGACATCAAAAGATTTCAACCACCAGGAAAAATATCAGACATAGGCGAATATTTTCAACGATTATCTCATCAATACCATCCATGAAAAAACTGATCCAAATTTCAAAATGTAAAAAGTATTCAGCTGCATCATGATAGACCCTTTAAATGGATTTTATGATCAAAAATGTAATGCATGACATCAAGAAGAGTTTAACGACCAAGGAAAATATCAGACAGAGACAATAATTCGTAATGATCACATCAATACCATCCAAGAAAGAACCGGTTCATATTTCTAAGTGTAAGAAATATTCAGCAGCAACATGACACATGCTTAAAATAGAACTTAGGATAAAAACTATAATGCGAGACATCAAGAAGAGTTCAACTATCAAAGAAAAAAATATGAGAGGGGCAATAATTCAACGATTATCTTATCTATACCATCCATGAAAGAACTAATCCGAATTTCAAAACGTAAGAAATATTCAGCTGCAACATGAAAACGCTTAAAATGGATTTATGATCATAAATGTAATGTATGACATCAAGAAGATTTCAACCACCAGGAAAAATATCAGACATAGGCGAATATTTTCAACGATTATCTCATCAATACCATCCATGAAAAAACTGATTCATATTTTAAAATGTAAGAAATATTCATCTGCATCGTGATAGACGCTTTAAATGGATTTTATGATCAAAAATGTAATGCATGACATCAAGAAGAGTTCAACCACCAAGGAAAATATCAGATATTGACAATAATTCAGTAATGATCACATGAATACCATCCAAGATAGAACCGATTCATATTTCAAAATGTAAGAAATATTCAGCTGCAACATGATAGACGCTTAAATTGATTTTTATTATCGAATTGCTTGGCCTTAAATTATGATTCTGAAACGTCTATGGTTATAGTTGAGGTGGAAAAGTGTAAAGACATTAAATGCTGTGTTGAACTTTATGACACTGATATCGAGAAATAAATTATAAGCGGAACTCTTGCAAAATGCTTTTAGTGTTTTCATTTATAGTCATTGACATGTCAAAATCGAAATCGTTATTCAAAGTCAGGAGTCGTTATGAAAAAAATTAAGTATGTTTTGAAAAGAAAGAAGACAGCATTGTATTTATCGTTCCCGTTGATAAAAATAATTATTTTCTAGTTTACAAATAATTCCTTATAAGTATTTTAGAGAACAAAAGAAAGAAAATTAAATAAGGTTACAATTTGAACATATGCGAGAAATATTTAGAGGAGTTATGTTCTTTTCAGCCATTCATATGTCAATTATGTGTTATATGCACGTGGATTCATCATTAAAAGTTTAGATCCAATCGCAAGGAATTAAAAAAAAAAAACAGTATTGAAATCATAGTGCATGGAAAAGGACAAAGCTTGGTATGTGTTACATGGAATGAAGATAGTATTATAATCGAGCTTCGCACAGTTCATAAAAAAATAATTTCTTCGACTCTAAAAAATAAAGAATAATGGCGGAAAAGAACCCAAAAGATCCCAAGTTTTTTACTTTTTAGTTTTTCGTTTGCTATAAATGCAATCCACAGTGCATGGAATTTGATTCATTCTAGTGCATGGCCCACTTAGGTAGAAAAATAATTTTAACATAACTCATGTAAGATTCAAATTCCTTCAAAAGATGAAAAAAATTCTCAGCTCAAGAAAACTCCCTATAAGATTTTGAGGGAATTGAATGAATTCATTGCATTATTTCACAGAACGTTTTTTTTAAAGTGCTTTTGTGCAGTAAAAAGCAACAATTGATCGACTAAAAAATATGGAAAATAATATTCAGAATTTGATGATTGAAAGTTAAAAAAAATACGTCCATTGACTTTTACGAGGAAACTTCAAAACTCAAACATAGCTTAAAAAGATTAAGATGGATAATTTCTCAAAGAGAATTTTTTGAGATGAGTGCCGAGGAATGTATGAATATTTGAATCTTCTGACACTATTTACGCTAACGTCACTCACTACGTTTACATGCTACTTTAGAGAAAAAAAATAATCCAATAATTAACTCAAAAGAAAAAAAAATCCAAGAAAAAACTAATCAAATAGAAGGTATTTCTTTTTTGTACACTATTGATTTTAGAATTTTATTTTATAAAAAAATATAAATAACTTTGTAAGTTTCCTAATTTATTATATATCAATAATGTAGTAAGAACTTTTTATATAACTTTTTAATCTGATTATATTTGAATCTCTTTATGATATGTTTAACCCTCCACAAAGCGCTCGTCAAGAAGTTACTACCTTAGGCGCGCGGTATCTCTCAGATGTATTACCTTATATTTACGTTTGAAGAGGATTTAATCATTTTATTGGTCATATTTGACATTAAATTTGAGATCAATATGTTAGATATAAAATTAACAATTTATATATCTAAAATATTGACATAAGCTGCAGTGTCTGTTATTGAAACTCTCAATTTTTGTTTTATCTATACCATTACCTTCCTATCAAAATAATGGACTGTTACATAAGTAATAGATAATAAAAAGAAGTACCTACCTGTGTAGCATCCATTCATTCAATGGCTGTTAAGGTTTAAATGATACAAAACAAGGGAGCTATTAAGTTTTGAAAATGAGGGAGGGGTGAAAGGAATTTAGCCCTCAAAAGTGAAAAAAGTGGGTTCATACATGAATTTGTATATCAAAAAATTAAAAAAAATCAATGAAAATTGAAACCTTCTTTGATAACCATTTTAATAAACAAAAAACTAATTATTTCTACAAAAAAAATATAAAATACACTTAATACTGTAAGTAGTTTTAATAAATTACCTTTACTTAAGCTTGACTCCATTAGGCACATACGCATGATACAAACGTCTCAATATAATAGTTAAGATGTAATCAGAAATTTCAATTTAAACAAAAAAACATGTCACAAGGATAATAGTTAGTTATCACTTGTCACCATTACCTATTTATAAGAAACAGAGATCCTTTGTTGCAGTCTTCAGAAAACATCTTTCAATGTTAGACGCAGAAGAATTTTCGCATTTTACGCTACAAAATTGTAATAGTATTTTTTCTGTATCTCCTGACAAGGGGAACAGTACTTTCTCTCCTCAGTTCTTGGTGTTGTTTATCATGTTTTTTCGTCTTTAACAACGCGACATCAGATGTTTCTTTAAATCTTAGTCGTAATGAACGAGGCATGTGAATGTCACTTTCAGGCCGTTTTCGCGTGGCATCTCTCGGATGCATCTCATGAAAACTACGTTATATATTACAGAAAAACATGAAAATTAACAAAAAATTGAAAAAAAACATTAAAAAATACGTCGTTGGTCGTGCTGCGTCTCTCAGATTCAAAAACCCCTGTCGCCCGTAATGTGAAGTGGTCGTCAACATCAATGGCACTCAACCCTAGTGCGAGTGATAAAAGACAGATAGAAATAGGAGGGGCGCGTTTCAACTCATCGTGTGAACGGGACGCCAAAATTATATTTACTTTTCATTTCACAGATTAATGCACCTAACAAAGGGTTAATGCAAAGAAAATTTCTTTAAAAATTTTTCAGTATAATAATATATTTTACAATTTTTTATTATACTAATCATACCTTTTAATAAATTTTTCTTAATCCCTGTAGGTGTTTTCCACGAAAATGGATTAGGAAAAAGAAAAAAAGAAACCTTAGAAATTCATATAAAAGGAAAAAAAAAAAAAAAAAGGACTGACAACAAAAAACTTTGCAGTTTCGATTCTGTAAGGATATACCATTCATGTCCATAGTCTGTATCAGAAGTAACAAGAATGAACTTTTTACAGGACGTAGAGGAACTGGGAAAAAATAGGAATCCGTTGAAGGGGGGAGGAATAAAAATGCATTTGCTCTCGTTATACCTGTCTATCTTCACGGTAGTACAAACAGCGTTCGGAGAGTGATACTAACTGCACAGGAGTGCTCTGTCACGTAGGGAAACGTTGAGAAATCTTGGGTAGATTTAAGGCGATTAAATTTAAAGTGAAAGGAATAACGAAAGAGACGAAAAAATAAAGAAAGATGTTCACGTTCTTTCATTCATCACTGAGCAAATGGATGATATGAAAAAGATCGAGAAGGTATGCCGTCTAATTACACTTGGAACTCATAGATTCCGGGATGTTTCGTCTCTTTCAGCCTATTCTTTATGAAATACCAGACAGAACAGATTGACTCGGTTAGCACAAAGAGCATGTGCAGCTTATTTGGACATCACGGTTGTAAGCCACGCTTCTCTTTCCCTTCAGCATGGATGTATAAATAATATATCTTTCAGTGCAACGCCTTGCTCCACTCCAAAATAATATACCAAAAAAAAATTCTTTTCTTTCCTAAAACTGAAATACTCCTCTCCAACAAAGTCAATGGAAATAATTACAAATATGGTAAACTGTGAACTGTAACCCAAGATAGTGCTAGATCTCTACTCCTGTTCAAATGAGCGACATTTCTTCAGTTTTAGGTAAACAAATTGTAGTACTCCAAATGTTCTATACAAGAACATTTTTTATTGAATCATTCTCGCTACTTCTTAAGCAGACTGTGTATTCTGAAATGTGGAATGTAAACCATTAATTTGAATAATAAACAATTTGACTCAGCTGTATTTGAATTCCATAAAAAAAAGTGGCACACTATAATGATATAAAATTAAAAACTGTAAATTAAGCCGTTTGCTCAACACTAATGTTTCAACTTTTACAACTGTTTGATTGTCTTCTCAAAAAGTCAAAAAAAAAAAATTAAAAAAAAAGGAAATGTAGCTTATCGTATTTGTATTTTCGGAATCTTATCTACAAAAGGAAGATGAAAGTGAATTTTATTATCTTCCAATGGGAAATTCTATAATTACACTCCAATACATATTTACTAATATTATAAACGCGAAAGTTTGGATGTATAGATGTTTGTTACGCTTTCACGCAAAAACAACCGAATGGATTTTAATGAAACTGTACAATAATATAGCTTATACATCAAAATAACACATAGGCTATAATTTAAAAAGATATTGTGTGAAGTGCCCAAAATATAACGATAAATGTCAAGTAAGAGTAGGAAGAAATTCTGTCATCTGCAAGCTATTTTGGCGTATGCTGGAAAATCCGTTAAAGTTATGCGTATATAATCATACAAAAAAGCTCGCAACACATTTTTCTTTCTTTTATGTGTAAGCTATTATCGTTTAAAATAGTGAACCAGATTTACAATAAAAATTGATAATTTATTTCAATGCACGTTTTTTTTGTGTGTTTTTTTTTGTGATTTTATTATCAACCGATCACTATGAAAATTGGCAAATATATGTATTCTTTTTTGGAAAAGGTTTTTCTAAGGAAAATGTTGTACGATCCTCTTTGTTGCAGCTCCCCACAAGGGGGCGCTATAGCATATCGACTTCTACACCGTTCAATCCATCACCAAATTACCAACATGGTCGCCAGAAATGATGCCAACATTTCGTTATGTTTCCATAGAATCGCCATTATAATGTAAGGAACGGTGTTGCTTGCGAATATTACAATTTTAACATAAAATAAATACAACAGAAAGTAATGTTAACATATTACACACCCAGATATAAATTATTTACACTATTTTAAGCGTTCATTACACAAAATTTGAAATAATGTGTTACTTTCGCTGAGCAGAGACCAGCTTAGGAAGTTATTTTAAAAAATCCACCCACAAGAGAGTGGCGTTATAAATAAAAAAAAATCCCCTTTTATCAGCTACTAGATCTACAGACTTAAAATTTAACATATGTTTTTTTTTCCTGCTAAGAGATGCAAAAAGCTCTTTTTTGTTAGATTTGCAATTCACGTAAAATTAACTCATTAAAAACTTCTTTATCCTTCAATCTGTATTGCTTAATTTTTTAATTTACCCATACGAAAAACAGGTATATCAGCTGGTCAGAAATAAAATCGAACCACTTACTCACTACAAATTTTTATCTGCCACACCAACTGTAACTCACCAACCAAGAGATCGATCCCTTAATCGTGCTATCGTGATAATTTGGTTCTACGCGCCGTTCTGAGACATTGAGAAATGTGCGCACCATAATTGATGGAGTGAATAAGTTTTATTAACCTATCAGTATAAAGCAATGTTCAAATTCACTGCCCTCTCGTTCACCAGATGCAAAACCCACCGATTTATTTTACTAGGGCTCCGTAAAAGAGAAAAGTATATTTGAAACTAATCAAAAATGTGACCGAACTGCGTCAAAAGATTGTTGAAACAGTGGAGTAATTAAACTTAGCTAAATACTCCCGACTCATCAAAAGGGGTAACTTTTAAATAAGTGTAACTCTTGTATTCGTGCCGAACATTTACTTCACTTAAGTGTTACATAAATTTCTTATGTTTTGTTTTAAAATTTATTGCATAATTTTGAATTAAAATTTCAAGATTAAGTTTCTTAAGATGAAGTCAGCATGGAAAATGAAACAAGGTTGCAATGATTGCTATGGTTAGAACTGTAGCAAATGACTTACCATTTTGTATTTTTTACTAAAAGGGCCATCTTTAGAAATAACTTACTTAGAATAGTATGTAATATTTTTCTTTTTATAAAGTGTCAAATTTAGGTGACATCATTTTCTCAAACTGGCTTAAACTATGTTAATTTTAAATAAACCAGTAAAAGTGTTTGCTCCATTTGTGACTGGGATTATTAGCAAGGCTATGAAAGATCACGTTAGTGAAAAAAAAGTACTGTTAACTTATGAAATGTGTGGTCACATACCTAATCATGTGAGGCAAGATATCAACAGAGATGTTTTTAAAATGAAGATTGTGACGGATCTATCCGCTACTATATTAACACCTTGGGGACTCTCTGGGGAAAAATAATTTTATTCAACCATTTTTCACCGACCAAGAAAGCGTGATTATGTAAATGAAGTATATTATATAAATTATGTTTTCGCGAGTTTGGGAGTTGGCACGTTGGAGTTGGCAATTGGGAGTCAGCAAAGAGTTAGCGAGTTAGTTTGTTAGTTGAAGATTGAAAGAGAGTGGAATTATTAAGAGGTCTTGGAGTTGTCCAGGAAAACAGATTACACCAGTGGATCCAACGGCATTGATCAATTCCGATAGAGATCTCCTGCAAAATTCCAGTGTAGGATCCGATACATAAAAAGTACAGGTATCGTGAGCCTTGTTTAAGTAGAAGTTAGCTTATTAGTGTGCGACGTAGTTATATTTGAGCGTATTTAAGCTATCTTAGATTCAGTTGAGGGTCCGTAGTAATATCCCCGTGTTATAGAATCTCACCTCCACGCTCTACTATTAAATCGTCTATCTTAATTAGATTGTTATTGTGTCTGATTGATATTTGGTAACTATCAATTACTTAGATTGAAATCATGTCTGTTGAGCATTCAGTTTCTCCCACACACCTAGCCGGGTTTACAAGTAGACAAGGGGTTTCAGAGTCAAGCAGGAACCCCCAGGTCTTACAAGATGTTCTACAAAAAAAGTATCTATGTTTGTTATGCACAGAAAAGCACAAGTGTTGCACCATTTTGGAATTTTAACAAAATGGGTCAACTTTTGAGAAATTTGTCTGGGATTGTGTGTAACAGCTTTCTTTTTATGGAGAGTCAAAGTTGGGTGATATCTTTTTCTCGAACCCTGACTCCCCCAAACTACATTCTTAATTAGACCAGCAAAGTTTTTTTGTCCGACTTTTTACTGTGCTTAGTACTATGACTACGTAAGATGACGTAAGAGAAAAAAATCACCTTAAAATTGTGGAAGTTTTGATCACAGTAGCTAATGATGTGATTGAAGGCATCAATTTTTTGCACTTTCAAAGATGTGCTCGTTCTCACTTCACCAAGTTTTAGGGTTTTTTTAAAATTTTTCTCGGAACAGATATGACCCCACCTTTCATCTTGTGTTTCGGAACACCCTGCAGATGAAAAATATATTAATTATAAGTATTAAAATGATGAGTGGAAAACAAAACAAAAAATATTTCTTTTTCAAAAGTTTATATTTAAAGTTAAATAAAGGGAGTTTTATTATTCCTTTGTTTCAAAATGCTTGTTTGTCTTAATTATCTTTTATGCTTTTAATTTCTCATTATCTTAGTCTTTTTCCACTTCTAATTATTCAATTCATCGCGAGATATCAATTAAATATTTTGGATAGTTGGGAAGGGGGGGGGGGAGAACTTTTTAAAATACATTTTAACATAAGAAAATTTTTTATATTATAGTAAAAAAAATGTTTTGTCTCCAGAGAATTGAACAAAAAAGGTTTATAAATCACAAATTTAACATTCGAATTTTTAAACATGTTTTTTTAATCAGCCAGATAAGTTGAAATTAGACTGCCGTGATTTTGTGAACTTTACTATTTATACTCAATATTTTGCAAAAATGTGTTTTGAATTAAAATTTTTTTCAGTCATAAATAATTGAAGTAGTGTTTTGATATGGCCAGTGACCTTGGAGCAATGAGTGTAGAAGCAATAAAATCGTCACTGCTATAGACATTTCTGTTGACAGGATAAATACCGGTCGTTTGAAGCCGTTTACTGCTATGTACTGATCTAGACCTATAGAATAACTTTCAAACAACAGAAAATTATGTTTTGTTTCCATTTCAATACTTTTTACTTTTTAAAAAATGTACTTAAGTTTTAAATATATTTATATAATTAAAAGCTATTGTTTAGCCCTGAATATTATTTGAATATTATTTTTTAACTATATTTTTATTCACTATTGCTTCAAATAAGTTTCAGTGAGTGATTGAGTGATTTTGGGGTTTATTGGCGCAAGAGCCGATTTCGGCTATACTGCGCCAAACATATGTTTTAATATCTGTGGTCTAGACGGGAAGAGAGAAAGAAAGAATGAATTGAATGACAAGAGGGTCGAAAATAGAGAAGGATCACTAGAGTACCCCGGGTTCGTGAAGCCCGTGTTTACCAAAGACAGTAAACCCCGTGGGAAAAGGAAAAGATCACTAGGACACCTCGGGATTGTGACACCCGTACTCACCTAAAGAAGGTGAGCCCCTTGAGGGGCAAATAAGTTTCACATAAGTTTCAGACTGGGTATGTAAAAAGAAATGGGGACACAAGAAATTAATTCCAGTTTTGGTTTAAACGCCTGTTATAAATTATTTGCGGGATGGACTGTACTTAGGTTTGCGTAAGCCAACTCAATATTTTAATAGAGTACAATTTGAATAAACATCTAGAAAAATTTAATTAAAAAAAATCTTTACAAATAATATTTATGAATAAGCAACTTGAAATATTTTAACTGGAAAAAATTGTTTTAATTATCTCAAGGAAAGGCTTTTCCTTTTTAAGACTGAACCAAATATTACAGTCATATTTGGAAAGTCATTACACGTATATTCTATCGTTAACTTTTTGTTTTAATTTTTATCTCCAAAAACACAAAAAAAAGACATTCTCCCTCGTAGAATAGCACCCTCTTTTTCCTTCAAGTATTTACAACCACCTTTCATCTTTTCTTTTTACCTCCTGATGGCACCTAGAAAAAAAAAACCATTGAATCCCATTCCACACAAGACACGTATTTTTCTCCCACAACTACGCAGTTCGAATTTTGAAAGAAATGAGGGTCTGCAGATAGGGCATTATGCAAATTTAAAGGTTTATGTTTTTCGTATCCCGTGTGGAAATGAGGGTTGGAATGTGGCGGTTTACCGTTAACTCAAAAAGAGAGTATAAACTATCGAATTCAATGTTTTTTTGTTGTTCTTTTTTTGTTGTTTGAAGCGAGTCGTTCAACAATTTTTCTTTGGGAACGGGGTAACGCATATATAAGCCAGAATTTTTCTATATATAATACTATCCTATATAATTCTATCATTATATTATTCTAAATTTAGGATTTCAGAATTTATGCATGGCGGGGTTTAATGAATCAGATTCTCTCTAAATATGAAACATGATGATCAATTTCTTTTAGTATAAAAAGTATAAGTTTTCATAATTTATGGATTTTTTTAGCATGGAAACACGAACGCTTAAGACCTGAATTATTTTGTTAAATAAGAGTAAAGTGGGGCAGAATAACTATGTGGGAGTATTGATATTTATTATTAACCGCTAAATAAAATAAAAATATTCATTATGAAAATAAGGAGAAACAATACTAAAATAAAAAGTAAATAATAAATAATAATAAATCGAAAGCAAAAATAATAATGAAATTACAATAAAAATAATTTATAAAAATTGTGGAATATAAATCAGGAAGAAGCTGAATAAAATTTTCACTGGAATTTCTCACTGAAAAAGCAACCGAAGCTTGACTTATTGTAATTTTTTCACTGCATCTGGGTTTTGTTTCGTCCCTCCTGATCTGTACGTATTGGCCATAAAACTCAAACACTTTCTTCTTTAAATACACAGATGATTTTGTTATTTTTATTTACAAATAGAACAATCTCCCATAACACTTCAGTAAAAATATCATTTATTTTTAAAAAAATATTTTCAACATTTATACAATCCGAAAATTCGGGGACTGCGGCCATTGCTGACGACGAAAGCAATTACCTAAAGTAAAACCACTTGAAATGGATTCTCCCAACCCTCACCTACCTTGCCAGGTTGGTTTGATCCATATCATTTGACCGAACCGCACTTGCAGCTGTTATTTTCCGAAGCAAGTTATCTTGTTTTCATGATCTAAGAAAGATAGCTTTTCTTGAACAGAGTTGACTATTAATTTCTATATACTATTAGGTAAAACCCCACTGGAGACTTTGGAAGTACTAAGTGAAGTGTATGGCGAGATTGAAGGTTTAGGAATAATAGCATAGGAGTTTTAAAGAGAGCCGAAAATCCATCGAATATAATGAACGCGTTGGACGACCTTCCACTTCACGGAACGCAGAGAATGTTGCGTTGGTGTCTGAATGTGTTCAAAAAGATCGTCACCAAACACTTGAATAAATCGCTGCTACACACTTCTCGAAGACTTTGTTTGAGGGAATCCATTTGTCGTAAACGGTCTCAGTTCTGCCAGAGTGACGACGTATCTTCTGCATGACAACGCACCAGCACATTGATCCCAATTGGTCAAAGAGTTCCTCGTCACAGCTCGTATTGACGTGCTTCCACATCTCCTCTATTCACCAAACTTAGCCCCGTCTGACATTTGCCTGTTTCCATCAATGAAAAATCATTTACAGAGACGCAGTTTTGTGTCATTAGATGAAGTGAAAGTAGGGTCACAGGAGGCCTTACGGGAGGTTGCGAAAAATGGCTTCCAGCTGTTCTTTCAGAAGTTATACGAACTCTGGCAGAGGTGTAGAGTCGCCCAAAGAGACTACTTCAGCGTTTCTCAAACTGTGGGGCACGCCCTCCTAAAGGGGCGTGATAACTCTACGAGGAGGGCGGTAGCATTTTGAAAAGTCGACAACAAGAGATTATTTTTAAAAAATTATTAATTTACTGAAAGTAAATGAACAAAATAAATTCTGACATAATAAAAAAGTAAAATACACACATTTACACTGATATAGTACATTTATAAACGTATCAGTACTGCACAATGTATTTTGTAATAAATTTAATTATACTAAGTTAAGAACAAATTTGATAATTACCAATGACCTCATGGGTTTGTCATATATAAAATTATATACAAAAGGTAACACTCTCGTCTTGAATATTATACGTTTTATAATTAATCCCTTAACTGCCGATTTAAAGCTACACGATTCGCTCCCCAATGCCACCATTTTCCACTTAGGATCGCGTATTTGATGTATTAAGGGGAGGGGAAGGAATAAATATAAGCAAATCTTCCGAAGTAAGTAAATCCTTCGCAAACATACTGTCAGGGTCCTTTCATTGTATTCCAAAGCCTTCGAAATTTTCTTATGGATAGCAGTGCACAGAAAAGATTGTACTTAACAAAGACTTATATATGCGTCCGGGGAAATCAATACTTTAGCTGAGCGAGACGTTTACATACGACGGTGGCACTTAAAGGGTCTCTAAGTCGTATTGTAGCTTTATCGTCAAAGGCCCTGGAAATTGAATTGAAAATAATTGAATTCAATACATTGTTATTGTAAGGAGAGGGGGCGTTCGAGACGAAAATTGGGTCGCTAATATTAAAAGTTTGAGAAGCCCTAGACTACCTACAACCGGAGTAGGCAGACTTTTCCAGAGTGCGGGCTACTTCTAATATTTTCAAAGAGTTCCGGTCCACCCAGTGTCAATGGCGCATACAAAGGTGGGGGATGGGTTCACGGGACCGGACCCTCCCTCTCATAACCCTTCATTTTCTTCCGATTCATTATAGTCCCATGTATACAGTATGTAATTAATTATTTGATATTAATAATTTTTTTATTTATTAATGTTCATTATTTATTTAGTAATTTATTTTTTTACTGTTTTTTGTTCCCGATAGTCGCAAAAATAAAAAAAAATATGTTTCGCTGCGTATTGGGGTATGATACAAGAATGGTAGACAATGGGGGACCCCCTTCCTCTTAAAAATTCTTGCGTACGCTACTGGCCAATGTCGTAGGTGTGATGAAGTAAGGAAAAGAGTTTATTATTACAACTTAATAATAAGTACGGAAAATGAATACTTACCTACAGAATTAAAATAAAAAACAACACTTTAAAAACCCCGTTTAAGGCAAAACGCGATACAAACTTAATAATAATAGCTCCAAATATATGATACATTTATTACGAAACAATTCAAAATGCATTAAAGAAATAAAATATTTTTATCTGAAGTTAGTTTTCGTAGTTATAGTCAGTAGAAGGCTTAGTCTGCGTACTGTCATCCAATCTTGAATTTTCCGTATATAATTATTAACAGGTAAAATTTTTAGGCGGTCACCCTAAAATGTATTGGCGGTCCACTGGTCGATCGCGATCGACGTAATGCCCGCCTAGGACCTAGAAGGTGGATGAGCTTCGGTGCTGTGAACTATTCAGGGTATGGTTTTCTACACCTTGTCCCCAATCTTTTGGATCACACTGCGTAGTTCAAGGAAACTTTAAATTAAAAAAAGTTTAATTTCTTCTACAAAAAGAGTGTGTGTTTTTTAACGTTGCATTCTAAGGGTATGCGAGGGCTATAGGTGACGGACCTCGTAGTGCTGAGCCAAGTTTAGATGATGAGGACAACTTCTGAGCTAGCACCCCACGTTCTAACTTTTTCATCACTTCAACGTGATAACGTGCATGAGATCCTCTACACAGCGAGTCTGCAGCGACATAAAGGTTCGAACCCGCGAATAGACAACGTCGATCACGAGTTTGTCACCATGAACACTAGGGTTCCTCGATCAAAGGTGTGTGTGAAAATAAGTTTCTTATATCTCCGAATAGAATTAAATGTTTTCGCAAATAGTTGTGAAAAGTATGAGTTAAATACATAAAAAAATAATACTTTTATGTAAAAAAAATATTTGTTTCACTTGCTTTGTGTTTTACCATACACTTGTAATTATTGATTACCAAGTTTTTTTCAATGATACATCCCCCTACACTTGAATAACAGAATAACATACACTTACTAATAAATTTACGGAAGCTTCTCTCTAAATGGGGAGAACTGTCTCTTTATTTTCTCGCTTTTTGGTTTTTCTCTTGACGAAAGAATTAAAACACCTCCAAAGAAACAAGATAATCTTCTTAATTCTACAACTTCATAGGATTTAATGAGGCCATTTGAATCATCTAGTTAGCAGAGTAAAAAATAAGTTTGTAATAAGTTGAACACGAAATCCTCTGAAATTTCTTGTTTTTTTTATTGCATTGAATTTTTTATAAAAAGTTTAACTCCTTGTGTAATTTTTAATTCATTCATCATCTGTCACCAAGTTTTTGTTTATAAACCCAAATAAATTTTATCACAAGGGTATTTCATTTCCCCTCTTAACATTTTACCAATTATCCATCTATTTCGGGGACAACAGTCTTAAAGAAAGTAAACGGATTCTTAAGCAAACAAGGGACAAAAAAAAAGAATATGACGTATAAAATGTGTGCGTTTTTCAGAATAAAAATGCAAGGTTTTCAGCTAAGCTGAGGAAATTTAAAGGTCTGCTGAGGCGGTTTTCATGATTCGGCCTGGATCCCTTGGTTCTTGAGGTTGGAAACATTGAGATGTATAAAGATATCCTGGTCAATGCTGCTATTTTAACTGTATGTCAAAATTTCGGAGAAAGGCCATTTCACTTCCAGCAGCATAACTGTTTAATAGGTTCTAACCGCGAGGTTTATGCTCTCTAAGTCGTGTTTTTTCAATCTAGCCTCTAAAATTATAGATAGTAAATGAGATAGAGAACAAGTTATGAGAACAATATTGCACTCTAGTTCTGCCTGGATTGTAATCGCTTCTTCCTAAATTACCGTCTGCTTTCAAATCCCTCGAGTATCTGGATAATGAGCGATGCTTCCAACTCAACCAACCCAAGGCGATGGTAACACGACAACTGCTTCATCCACACATCGAGACTTGCGCTATCTTCGTTTGACGAAATGAACGTTCATAAATCGAGCTGACCTTCTAAAAACCCTTATCTAAATTCCACAGAACACCTTCCAGATGAATTAGTTCGCACATTAAGTAGCCAGCCAAATCAACCATCCCCGTTGTCGGCACTCACTTCATCTCTGATGAATGCTAGGAACTCAAATCCTATGACAGCCACTTATCAAAAACTGGTGAAAAACCTTCCCAGACATCTACAGACAGTCATCGATGCTTAATATGTACTTCAAGACTCTATAAGTTTGTATCACTGAGTATCTTGATTCATTTGTTCAGATATTTTACTACGATTTGTAGCGCAGACGCACATCACGGGTGACAGTAGCCCCACCTGAAAGCTCAATATAAGGGGAGAACAGATTGGGGATTTAAAATACGGAAATTGTTTTTTCTTGCGTTTTTTCCCGTAAGCTGTTTACCTATGCCTCGTGAAAGACACCGAGCGTCTTTTGACCAGGTTTCTGAATTCTACCGAGGTAGAATAGTAGCCAGTAGGGATTGCGGATTATCTTTCAGAGAAATAGGTCAACGCGTATTCGACAAAACCAAGCAACTGTGATGCGGATCTGCTATCTTTGGATGCAGGTTGAAACGACGGACCGATGGGGCTGATCGCACCTACCTCTTTGCACCACTGCCCGTGATGACAAGCAGATTGAGAGCATGGCAGGGATGGATCACGCAGTCACATCACGAACCATAGCACAAAAGATTCTGTCTGTTTTGCATCGATCGGTGTCTACTCGTACCAATCGATACCGTTTGCGGCAGAGTAAATTGTCAGCAAGGCATCCATTGCTTCGTTTGCTCTTGACTGGAAACCTCAGGAGTTTGAGCTTCCAATGGTGCGATGGCTTGCGTATATGGACAACGAAATGAAACGACATTGTGTTTATTGACGAATCCTGCTTCTGCCTGCAACATCGCGATGGTCAGATTCGAGTTTGGAGACACCATGGTGAGAGGATGCTGAACTGTTGCTTTATGCATCGCCACACTGGTCATATGCCCGGCATTATGGGTGGGATTAGGTTTCACTGCCGTATCCATTGTCTCTACTATGCATTGTCGGTACATTGAACAGCCAGAGCTACATCTCTGAGGTGTTGGAGCCCGTGGTCCTCCCATACATTCAGCGCTTGCCATCATCTATATTCCAGCAGGATAATGCGCGATCAAACGTGGCACGCAATGTTCAAGAGTTCTTTTTTACCCATCAGATTGAATTGCTTTCTCAGCCTGCTTGTTCTCCGATCTATCGTCAGTCAAAAACGCGTGATCCATGCCTTCACAACGACTGACCGGGGATACACCACCCTCTATTACACTAGATCAATTTTGGCATTATGTGGAATCCGCTTGACTAATGTACCCCAACATACACCCAAAGCCTCTTTGATTTTATGCTGAGGGGAGTTGCAGCGGTTATAGCCAACTATGGTGGCTACACTAACTACTGATTTTGTCATCATCCATCCTTCACAAGAGACCATTATTTTAATCGCTTGATTTTTGTACAATATGATATCTACCAAATAAATTTCGCTGTGATTTGTCTGGTGCTTCTTGGTATTGCATTTTGTGTGGCCAGCAGTGTATAATAATTATTCTGTACTATACAATAATATTTATCATAGAATACATTCAGTTGGATAAATCTTAATTTAGTGCAGTAGTATTATATTATTTACCTATAGATCCAGAGCTCATTTATATAATTAGTTTAATTTCTTCTAAACAGTTAGTAAGAAATATGAACTTTTCCTAAAGTTGGTTTTACCTGTCAGTTAATCGTATTCCATCCACGACGCTTTTATAATAGAAACTAATTCCTATTTTGATAATATCTTATTGCATCATTCTAGACTTTACATTTAAAGCCTTTTATTCAGCTATCTTAGACACGAAAAGCCTAAATAAGTATCTAGACAGGGAAGGATAGAATAATGTGTGTGTATTGTATATAACAAAATATTCATTTTTAATCTAAGGATGATATTTTGACTCTCTTGAGTATTTTGAAACATTTCAATTAATGGAAAATTTCTTTATACGGTACGAGTAGTTATAATGGAGTATTGACTTTAATTATAATGTGTTCATTCTTGGTGGAATAATGGTTTAGAATAAAGTGAATTATTATCACCTGTCTTCTTCCATCAGTTAAGAAGATTGTGATAGGTGGAAAGATTTAACAACCCTTTTGACTTTCAAAAGTGACAGAAAATGCATTGATGGAGACTCATTAATTGTTTTTAATTACTTGATTCACGTGACTTTGGAATTTTATGGATGTTCTTCATTGTTTCTCTGGTAGGAGAATCTATAGAAAAAGTGAAAATTTCAGCGAGTTCATGAGCTAAGAATTGAATTTTGCGAAGAAATGAAGTGAAATGAAAAAGAAATGTTTTCGTTGATAAGTACTTATTTAATTAAAGAAGAAAACTGATATACTTTTTCACACACGCCACACACACACACACCACACACACACCACACCACCACACACACTTCATGTATGCATATTTTATGTTGTATAATTTATGTTACATTAGGTGCAATACATTAAACGGATTTTATAGTTTAAAATTTATAATTTATTATTCTTTGATCTGAATATCATTTGATTTTTATTTTTAATATTACATTATTCCAAAACTTTAAAAGGGAAATCATCAATAATTTTGCAATTGACTATCTCTTCTCAAAACTGACCTGGAATTTTTTAAAGGTTTTACAGAAAGATTAACAGCTCCGTCTTGCAGAGAAAACGTGATACGCAGACGAAAGATAATTCCTTTAGAATAGATTGCAATCATACTGTCACAGTGAGATGACATTTATATAGTCAGATATATAGCAATTCTGGGCCAAGACAATATAGTTAGGCGTGTAGTTATTATTAGCGTACTTTATATAGTGAGACCGATTGATCAGGTTTCAGTTGGAATTGAAACTAATTCATCAGAGTTTCCTATTCAGAACCGTTATCAGGTTATTTGGAAGAATAGTATTGGAGACAAGGCATCTCGTTTCGGGCATTCAGATAAATAATAACTTAATTATTATACTAGAATGTGTTTATCTTCCCCTCATACTTTCAGTTAGGAGTCTAATAAATATTTATTTGATGATTTGTATTTGTGATTATTTTTTATGTATTTTATCATGTCTAATATTCTTACTTTCATGTCGGGTTCGGGTCACGACTCTACAGGAGAGGAACTTTTAAAATTGACTAGTCAGACTTTGAGAGGGAATATTACAATATTTCTATGCATTCTCTCCTTTATTCACAGTAATTCGTCGGTTTCCATCAGATAAAGTCTACGTGGTATGATTTCATAAAATCAGCAATTTGTATTACCATTATTACTTGAAAAAAATCATTAATTATATTTGCAATAATATTTTGACAATATTTTAACTAAATATATATTGGTATATATACGAAATAGGATTCAAAAGTTTCCGGACAGAGCCTATAGCTTAAAACATATTATCAATGAAATTGCTGAAAAACATCCTCTTTTGAAATAAGACCCTTGAGCAACAACACACTTTTGCCATCGCTTGTGAAAGTAATCGAAACATATCTAGATTACATTTTTAGCCATATCCTTTAATTCAGCCAGCGATGCACTTTTAATTTCATCTGCAGATTGGAATCGACGACACTGGAAGTGATGCGCCAGCTCCGGAAATATTCTGAGTTCATGGGGGCAAAACAAGGGGAGTATGGAGGATGTGGCTAAAGAGTTGTTTTTGTTCTCACCTCGTCGTTGTTTGAAGCCTGTTCTTATGTACCGCCTCAGAAACCATTTCAATGTTTTCAGTGCAACGGAAGTCAGAGGACGTCCAGTGCGTTCTTCGTCTTCAACACTTTCCCTAACTTCCCTGAAACGTCGATGCCACTCAAAATCTTGCATTCGTGATAATGTATCACTGCTGTGAATATGCTTCAACATTTCGTAAGTCTCCGTGGCACTCTACAAAATTCACAATATTTTGTACCTTCTACAATATTTTGTGGTAATCTGTAGTTACTCCTTACATTCGAAACCCTCCTGTCTATCTGTAAACCCGACTAGATGTGTAGGAGGAACTAAATAATCCACAGAAATTATGCCAATCCAATTTGATTTATTAATTCTTATTACTGGTTATGAACAAACACAACACAATTCTAATTAAGGTATATAACAATGGTAGAGTGCAAAGGTGAGATATTCTAATGCGGGTATTATATTACAGAGCCTCAACTGAACCTAAGACGGCTTAATTACGCTCATTTACAACTACGTCACTCACTACTTATCCGCTTTTACTTAATCAAAAGTACAATACCTGGATCCCTAATGCTTCGGATCCTTCACGGGAAACTTCAGGCACTTCTTTTGCTTGATCAATTGACGATGGCTCCACGCTCTTTAATCTTTAATTCCACTGCCTTTCAATCTTCACTAACCACTTCTCCTTGCACACATCAAACGTATCAACTTCACTTAACTTGTCAACAACTACGTGTCGACAGCTCACTTGCTTCACTTTACTTCACTTACCTCTTGCTTCACTCTCCTTCAACTCGCGAAAACCGAATTTATATAATATTCCTCATTTACATAAATCACGTTTGGTTTCTCGATAAAGGTTGGTTGAAATAAATGTTTTGATTTAAAGGGAAAAGAAGAAATTAATAGAAACGCGTATAGATCCGTCACAATTTGATATTTATTCTCTGCTCTATAAACGTTATTTCTTTCAATCATAGGTTACTAAATACATCCGCTTACAAAATAAGACGCTGTGGCGAGCCACCGATCACAGGATTTAGAACAAATCCCTTTTACAAAAGGAGAAGAACGCGGTAACACAGAAACGTCATCGTAGTTACACTACTGCAAAACTTTTTACGTCACAGGCTCAGTCCGGGAACTTTTGAATCCTACCTCCTATAAGAGAATAAGGACTCAAATCATTCATCACAAAATCGCAGGAACTATTCGATACACAGACTTAAAATTTGAGAGGCATGTTTTTTTTTTGTTGAGACGAGATCCGCTAAGAACGGGTTTTGCGGGAGGTTTTGGCGGCTCTATATATCAAAAAACCTATTTCTGAATCATTGAGTGATGATTCGTTAAGGATGAATCTTGCTTAAATGGACTCCAAATGATGGTTTGAGGGAGGGGGGGATTATAGGGACATTATAGATGTAAGAAATTCACTTTTTTTGAACTATTAGATCTACTGACTCCCAAGTTTGTTCAGACCGTTTCTTTAATTGCTAAACATGGGTTTTGATGGGATCAGCTAAACATGGGTTTTGTGAAAATCAACTCTCAAGGGAGTTTTTGGCGGCGTTATATATCAAAAGTCCCATTTCTGAATCATTGAATGATGATTCGCTAAGAATGAATCTTGCTTAAATCGACTCCCAATGAAGGTTTTGGGGAGGAGAGGAAGGCAGTTACGGAGACATCATAGATGTAAAAAATTCCCTTTTTCTGAACTATTAGATCTACTGACTTCCAAGTTTGTTCAGAATATTTCTGTAATTGAGTAGAGATCCGCTAAAAATTTGCGGCAATTGACTCTGGGGGTGTGTTATGGGGGAGTAAAACATAATTATACTGCCATTTTAAAAATTCAAGTCCTGTTTTTTTTTAAAACGAAGAGGCGAGGAAGAATGTTAAAAATGGTTTTCAATACAACGCACTTAGATATCAATAACTTAAAAACGATATGTAGTCACACAGCTTCATGCAATACCCAAAGAAACGAATACAACTTTTTGTTTTCATCTACCAAATTTTTTTTCCATACTTAGCAGTACCAGACACCTTTTTTATGGATAATGATTTTAATTCATTTAAAAAGGCACACCACACTTGCATCCGATGATATTTTCCCCTTAAATTTCTCGTCCTCCAATATGAAACTCTAAAACTTTCTCCCTTCAAGAACTTCTCCCTTTTCCTTCAACATTTACGCCCTCCTCCTCATACTCTTTTTTACGACCCCCAAAGGAAAGTCATTCGGTTATTCTTCAATTCCTCATGTCACATATTTCTTCCTTGCGGCGGCGCAGTTCGAAATTATTGAAAAAACGTGAGCGAGAGGAAACAAGCATAGACCTAAGCATAAACCTAATGAACTGTGTTTCTTTTGTAGCTCGAAATTGATTCGTTTTTGCAGTGATGTCGAATATAGATTAACCATGTACCTTTTGTAGTTTTACTCTCCACAAAATAAAAATACACGCTAATAAGGAGTTATACAAATAGGACGAAAATCGGTAGAGGTGATGTACATGCATTGAAAATGAATCCCCCACTGTATCATATGAACTGATTGTTTAATTCAAGAAATACGGCTGTAAGAGCAATCACAAGGGAGTATTGCATCATGGAGTTGGTTTTATGTTTCCTGCGTGATTGGTTATCATACACATTATAATGGGGGAGTTAGATCGATATGATCCAGGAATGCCCGGATAAGCTTGCTCATTCGAGTTCAAACATTCTGTCTGGGAGAAGCGTGGCTATCGCACCGGTCAGGAAAATGTTAAGAAAGCACGAAGACTAACAATCGAAGGAGATGCTGCGTGCGGTAAGGTATTATCCTGTTAAAATGTAAGTCCAGGGGTCTATGAAAGGGAGGACAACTGTACGAGGTGTAGAATCTTATAGATTTATCTTTGAGCTGTTAGGGTATCAAGGATCCAAAGGAAAGGTACCAACTGTTAAAATGGCAGCCTATGCCATAACTCCTAATGGTCAGACAGTATGACGATAGACAGTCAGGTGAGTATTTCATCACTGTCCTGAACGTCTCCAGACACGTCTTAACTGGTCATCGGGGCTCAAACAAATGGACCGAACACATTGCTGAAGACAATTCTACTTCTATCCGTGAGATTTCAGGTCGAATGCACCCAGCATTGCTGCAAACTCTCCTGGCACTGTGCAATGGTGAAGTGCAGTTGACACAATAGTCCCTGTTGGAAGAGTAGCCTATTGATGGTCATTACAATTGTGGTGGTTCTTATCCGGAGGACAGAACTCGCGACGCTCGGATTCGTAGATGAGTAACATAACCACTAGACAAAAGTGATCTCCTCTGTTCGGAGGCTAGAACTGGCTAATGTAGATACCGCTACAGTACAGGCGACAGTACTATTTAGCTCATTTTCCATCTCCAATTCTGAGAGAGAACACCCTGGAGTTTGTCAGGAGCCTCCAACCTCTCTTCCTTTTCCACAAACCTCACGAGAGGACTTCGGGCTCGACGGCTATTTAGAGAACCCCTCATTCCTAAAATTTATATCTGTGTGCATAAAAGTAAATAGCGAATGAGCGGGATTACTTAAAATGGGAGGCAAATTTCCGGGTTTTTTTGTTTCTTTTTTGAGAAATTATTCATTTACTTTAGAAAATAGATAACTTCCTATATCACGTGTTTCTTCGTTTTTTTTGGAGGAGTGGGGGGGGGGGATAAGATATTTATACACTGATAGGGCTTTTATACTTTTACAGTTTTTTTTAGATATTTCTTTTGAAATGATTGTACTAAACTCGTAAATCGCACCTCATGCACGCGTTTAAAGGCCCAGCATTATATATTTCCAGAAAAAATTTCCCTATGAAATCTAATTTTCAGTTATACTAAATTATTTATAAAAATTTGAAATACTCACCATTAACCCTTTCGGATTTGGAGGTGAAACTTCGTTTAAATTATCATGTCACTGGGCTTTACAAATATTTGTTGGTATAATTTGAAAATATTTCAAAATTTCACATTAACTAATTTTCATGTTTGTAGGTACTTATTGATACGAGGACTCCTTTACACTTATAAAAAATGAGTCTATTGTGTCAGATCTTGGAAGTATAAACTTTCCCCTTAGATTAGTTTTGAAACAAGCAAGATTCGCCCCTATAGTAGGGAAGATTGCAGCAGAAAAAACGATGCTATTAACATAAAGTTCATCCTTTAGTTCTTTTTTATATGTTATTCCTTTTTTTTAAGAAAATAACCCTCTCATTTCTGGGGAAAAAATAAAGTCGGCACTTTTAATGGAAAACATAAATTTAAGCTGTGTTTATCTAGATCGAATTTGACATGTTCCGCCGTAAAAATAAACTTAAAACAATGCTCTTTACGTAAGAGCTTTGTTTACCGTAATTTTGTTAAAAATATCTCTACAAATTTATCTGTTTTTTTGCGTGTTTTATATCTTTAATTAATAAATATCTCTCTTTAATTAATAGCTATTATTTATGTCATACCCAATATCATTTTTGTGTGTGTTTTATATGCAGAGTAAGTGCCTTATATATATATATATATAGAAAACGGTGAATTTTTGATAGTGAACTTGTGGAAATTTTAACACAAATTACTTTTGCCTGTTTTTAAATGTACGTACAATAGAGAATACAGGAAAATTAAATACTAAATTCTATATTAGTACATTATTTTTTTAAATAAAAAATGCAGTTATTTTTTCGAATTATAAAGCTAATATCACCATTCAACAAGAGAGACAGACACTTGATTGGAATAATTCATGTAACAATACCAAAATATTGCATTTAGAAAAAAAAAATTGCTAATAACACACTTAAATTGTGTATTTTAGTATTATTTTTTTTTCAATTCCTTCCTCACTGGTTTCGGAACCCTCATAGTGTTTCTCATGTAGTCTCTCGACATCAGATTGAACAAAAGCGCTTTAGCTCCCTGTGGCTTTCCATCCATCTTATTTGTAATTTCTCAATTTTTGTCACTGCAGTAATAGATTTTAGTTTTTTTTATTTCTTAGCTTTTTAAATTGAAAACAAATACCTTAAAATTCAGCGTATAACACGCACTTTTAACACAAACAAATAATATAAAAAAAACTTTAAGTCAATTCCCACTTAGATTAACAAAAAAAAATTAATTATTTTAGTTACTTCTTATTAAATAGTTACAATTATATGCATATGCCAGAATCACAACATTAGGTGGTAATTAATTTTTATCAATTATAATTAAAGTATATCACATTGTCATCCAAAACAATCATGTATATAACATTTCAGTTCAACTGTTCAGTTTTGAAACGTGAGAAAAAGAATCTCTTAAAGTTTTGAACCAAGTCGCTAAAACTGAAGCCAACGTGGATGTATATGCAATTCTTTAAACAATTAATTTCAGACAATAATTTTAATTAATTATAACTAAATTATCGTATTGTTACCCAAAACAATAGTTCATAGAAAATTTCAGCTTAAATGAGCGCTTTAAAATGTGAGAAAAAAACCTTTTCAAGTTTTGACACAAGTCGCCAGAATGGTCGTTAAGTCGCGAAAAATGATGCCAACTTGGCTGTATTTGTAAGTCTTTGAACAATTAGTTTTAATCAAATAATTTTTATTAATTATAATTAAATTTCTGTTTTGTCATCCAAAATAATCGTATATATAAAATTTTGGCTCAATTGATTGCTTTAAAATGCATTTTATTAGCAATTGAAAATTTGAACAAGATAAATTTATAGAGAGAGTGTGTTAATAGAGTAGGAATTGAATAAGATAGTAATTTATGGTGGCGTTGTATGCCGGGTATAAAAATGATAACTTGAAAAATTAAAAAAAAATAAGCATAGAAAAAATAATTGAACCTTTGCGTAAATCAAAATACTGTGTATTCAAAGGAAATGACATTTCTTATCAACTTAAATGGTTGTAGCTCGATAAATATACTATTTTTTTTCAAAAGCCTGGGATAATACCTCAAATAAATGACTTCAATACATACGAGCATTGCATACGAACATTTCTGGTTTCTTCGTAAAAAAAAGGGATGCGCGTTAGGCGAAGAATATATCTAAAAATTAAATATTGCAGCTCTAAGGTGTATGTGCACGCTATACGCCGGATTTTAAGGGAATAGAAACGAAATTAAAAATCTAAGACGCAATGTAAGTATAGATTCGGGTATTCGACCATGTTGAAGTTTTTGGGGAACATTTAAATATTTATTGTTAATTTTTAATCAATAAATAGTTAAATTTTTTGTTTTCTAAAACTGCCTTTAGCTTAAAACTACGAAATGTATTTTCTTCCTTCTAAATTTGAAGGAATTTCTTACAAATTCTTTTTTAAATTGTGGGAATGATTCAATCAACCGGAAACCTTCCTTAATTTTTAATCTTAGAGATGTATTCTATTGAATAAAGATAAATGAAGTCGTCCAAATTTGAAAAGATACGTAGAAATTCCGCAGAAATTTAATGCATTCACGATTTTACAGAAAAACCAACAGAGCATTATAGCCATTATATTTCAGTCGAATACGATATTTTATGTTTCTATTTCAAATCTAAACTAATTGAGAAAGATTGAAAAGGAGGAATAATGATGAAACATCGAAATATTTTCTGTTGCGAAACCAAATGAAGCATGAAAGAGTGAACAGCTTTCTCAATTTTGATAAAATAAAAATCCAGTGATGCAAGCTCCGAAGTTGCTCAATTCATATGTTTGAAAAGAATTTATTTTTTCAAGCTCTCTGAGAACTGCCAATTCAATGATTTTCGATTGCAGTTTAAATCAAACGTAGCAGAATCTTCCTCATTACAAATGGGATGCAATTGGTGTTCATTTAAAATGCTTGATCGGTTAGTTTTCAAAAGAATGCATTCCCCTCTATATGAGTTTGAACATAAGATTTAAATTTTAGCAGAAAAGCAATGATCGGTTTTAAAGAGATCCAAAAGATTTGTTAAGAGACATTCATGTGCAAAAATTGCAGAAGTATTAAAATTGATAATAGACTAAGAAATGATGACTCTGAAAGAGATTAAAATGTCTTGAAAAACTTATATACAGATTTGAATTAAAT
This sequence comes from Trichonephila clavata, assembly GCA_019973975.1. Lineage (NCBI taxonomy): Eukaryota > Metazoa > Arthropoda > Arachnida > Araneae > Nephilidae > Trichonephila > Trichonephila clavata. The sequence continues at coordinate 21,867 of BMAO01029697.1, read as the reverse complement.
AAAATTAAAATCAAATGAGTGGAACGTACTTTATTTCCTTCATAACATGTAATTTTTAAATTTTCTTATATTCAATCAAATCATCATCATTTCTCTATTTTGTGTTATTAATACTTTTATGCCTTGATACCACTTGAGTTATCAATGATTGAAGGCTTTACACAACTGTGCTTCTTAACGCGATTAAATTTTTCGCAAATATAATTAATGCAAAAATTCTTACCGTTACCTATTGAAATGACTGTTTATTTCTTTATTGCGTTGTTTTTGAGTGTTAGATTAAAAAAAAGTTACAAAAAAAGGTAAAAAGCCTTTATTTACACATTTACAGTTCGAAATTCAAAAAGAAAATAATACTATGTGATAAAAATATATTTCAGAATATTTCCTTATATTTTTTATGATATATTTTTCTTATATTCCACTGTTCTTCAATAAATCAATCTTTATGAATAAAAAAAAAACTATCGGTTGTGATGCGTTATATGAATGAGCGTCCCGCCGCAAATAGCAATGTTATGAAGGAATTCCCCTTTTTCTGCATCAGTGAAAGACTCAAAGCTATCTCAACCTTTCCCGTCTTCCAAACAGAAAGCTAACGCAAAGTGAATGACCTCGACACAATTGAGAATTTTTTTTAAGTTTTCATTTTTTTGAGGGCTTAACTTTCACGTTAAAATTTTGAAATTTCCCACATTAATTGCAAAATCAAAGTACTTTTAAAAATGTACAAAAAAAATTGTTTAAATTACTTCTCGCAAAAACGGTATTTTACGAAAATCGCAAAAAAATTTTAAAATCCATAATTTTTAAGAAAGTTTTTCAATCTTCACACAAACGTTGGACAACATTATTTTACAAACGTAAAAAAAGTTTCGTACGATGATTTTGATAAATGACGAAGTTATTTAATGTTGAGTTAAAATTTTGAGTATTTTTTAAAAAATCATAGAAAAAAGTTTTCAGCATTTTATTTTTTAAATGACTGATTCATAAAGAAAAACGCATGAACTTATTTAACACAAAATATCGTTTTAATAACACGAAAATAAATTTATACGCAATGATTTAGAAAAAGATTTTCATAAAAACGCATCGGTCTTAACTCGATTTTAAAAAAATCATAAAAAAATATTATTTTGCAAAACAATTATACTGTATCGTGTCGAATGAAATGGTCTTTCCGATTCTGTAATTATTTTTTGTATGATTTAAGAAACAAAAATCGGGTGGCTGTTTAAATAACGTCGAGAATACCGAAAAATTTCACCCTCTGTTCATTCACGACGCTAGGCGGGGAAAATAACGCGCAGGGTTAAGACAATTATGCGTTTTAAGGTTTTTAATTAATATCTTTTTAACTAATTACAATATCGGAATGAAAAATAGTTTACATCCTATTCTCAGACCTACTGAATATACGCATAAAATTTCATAAGAATCGGCCACACCGTTTCGGAGGAGTTTGGTTACAAACACTGTGATACCAGAATTTTATATATTAGATTGTTTTGGATGACAATACGATGCTTTAATGATAATTAATAAAATTTATTGCCACTTAATGTTGAGATTCTGTAATATGAATATAGATATTTATATTTATTGTAACTATTAAATAAAAAAAGTAATTAAAATAATTTTTTTGTTGATCTTGCAGAAATTGACTTAATTTTTTTTATATATTACTTATTTTTTACTGTGCCAGAACGTATTTGTTTTGCTTCCTTTCAGTAATTTGATATTTTTTATAAAATAATCTTTTGTTTTCCACATGCTCGCGGCCCCCACGTAAGGTCATTACGCCTGCTAGGGGGCGAGCCCAACTGTTTGGGAAACGCTGCTTTAAATAAATTAGTTTTACTTCTTTGTACACATACACACACAAAGCAGGTACTAAAATTAAATTTCAGTAGCAACCACTAAAAGATACCATATAAAGCTCTGTAATTGGATATATTATTGATTTTACAACATTCACAGATGGCTATTGGAGACGGACCTCATAATTTTAAACCATGGACAAGCGACAAAGACGATATCTGAGCTGTAACTCATTTCCTAACCTCCACAGTCATCTTCTAACATCCACACTCATTTCCTAACCTCCACACTCATTTCCTAACCTAACCAAATGCAGGACTTTGAATTTAGACAGATTTAACGTGCATCAGACTATCTACATGATGCGGGTTTCATTGGTACCAAGATTCGAGCTCGCGACTCAACAACGCCGGCTACAGGCCTTACACCCCGAAAACATCCAGCTAGACGCATAGACATCTAAGGATATATAATCTACAGAAAATAGAAGAATTTAGGCTTGGAATAATGTATAGATAAGGAATGGGGAACCAATGGCACGCGTGCCATTGATGGCACATAACACAATACTTTTTGGCACGCCATTGATCAAAATGGTTTATATTTTATTTCATAATTACAAAGTTCATTATGAAGTATTACGAACAAATGTGATTGATCGGACGCGGGGCGGCGGGGAGCACACTTGTTTGTTATTGTCTTGCCTTAGTTATACCATAGACTACAATTGCTTATGATGTAAGTTTTGTCAACGCATAGCATAGTCAATAGTATTTTAAAGTTTATCTGTGTTATATTTACGGTTTTTAACTGTTATTTAACATGGCTAGTTCAGCAAAAGAGCAAAAAGTGCAAAATAGTAAGTGTAACAGAGAATTTCAAATTTGGTGGACCGAGAAACAGACATTATTAGTAAAGGCGACTGAGCGTTATGTGTTTTATGTTCTGAAATAGTGGTATGCAGAACGTCGTCTGTAAAACGGCCTTTTGAAATAAATCACAAATCCTCTTGCTAAAATAGTGAGCCAATTAAAGCAATTAATTAATTACTTAGAAACCGTTTGACATATGACTCCAATTCAGCAGGTATTCTACAAAATGTAACATCTTACGATCCTAATATAAGTTCTTTGTCATCCACTTTGCAACAACAGAAGTCACACTAATGTTACTTTAATTGAATTATACATATAACTAAAATATTTATAACTATACAGTGTAAAAGGTATTTTTCGTAGTAAATATAATTTTGTGTTATAATTTTTTTGTTTTATTATTTTCCCAATGATCACAAGTCAAAATCATTTCCCGGTACATCTGTACCTTATTAAACACTTCTTTAGAAAAAATGGTATGTTGATCCATAAAGGTTCGCCACCCCTGCTATAGGTTAAACCATAGGTTCCCAACCTTTTTTGAACTGACGCCCCCTTTTCTACTAAATATTTCGATACCGCCCCCTTTTCTAGTGAAAATTTCTTGATACCGCCTCCTCCCACTCTAGAGAAATAAGAGCGTACAAAATACATGGTGAAAACAAAGAGTTAAGTTTTAAAAAATATCCTATTACTAAAAGATTATATTTTTTAATTACATTTTTTTCTAAAGCACCAATTTTTTTACTTGCGAATCTGAAATATCTATTGCCACAAATATATTTAAATGTGTAATCTTATATATTTTAATCATAGGTAGGATATTGTTGGAATTGAAACGCTACTGAATTTCTTCTTCATTTAAAAGAGTGGAATAAAAGTTTTAGCTTACCTGTTTTGATGATACGAAGTAATTCATAATTAACTACTGCTTGCAAAATAAATATAAATTGACAGTTTCAGCCTTTAAAGAATAACGTTAATTCCTGGTCAACAAATTTAATTGTTTCTTGGATGATATAAGTGATGAAATGCAGTGGACAAAACATGTTTCCTACTGCTCACAGACAAAGACAACACGGGCACTACAGAAATTGAAATGCACTATATTATTCAATTTAATGTAGGTCTGAATGTGTAATGTAATCTTTAAGTTTTTCATCCACTTCCCGAACTACCGAAATGTGTGAATTTTCGTGCATGTGAAAAGATTTAAATACATACAATCAACATTAGGTAAACGGTATTAAAGTTTACTTTTGTTAATACACAATCAGTGTGTTTTTTAAGACTGTTTTGGTTAAACTGCCCAATCCCCATCTTGTACCGCCCCCCTGAAAGCCTCAAACGCCCACAAGGGGGCGTTATCGCCCACGTTGAGAATCTATGGGTTAAACAATTACCATTTTGCTCATCATAAAAGAGATATATGAAGTGCTTCTTATTAAGACGCTTCTTTAAATAACAGTTCTATGCCACACACTGGCACCATGAATCTTGGATAGATTGCGAATGACACCCTTCTTGTCCGAATAACATTTGGAGATAAATTATGCCTATCGTTGATTATTTATTAATTGGGTTTATTGTTATGGTTGAGAGAATATTAAATTTTTTTAGCTGTGTGTTGCGAGAAAGATAGAAAATCGATTCTAGGACGACTTGATTGTTCTTTTTTCTACTTTGATTTATGACGCTTGTTTGGAGGTTACGATACTTTTGTGTTGTTTTTGTGGTGGAATTTTGTACGAATGTGTGTTAAAGACAAAGTTTTTGTTCGAAATGACAAATGGTGTGTTTGTTTTGCGATGGTACAGAGGAAACGAGAAAGAGAATACTGTGAAATAGACTGAAACTTAGGGATATTTATTTATTTACTTGAGGTTTGTTTGTTTTTTCTTTGGTTCACGCTTATAAAAAGCACAAATAAACAAAAAGTAATGAAAGATTGTTTTCGTAATTTGTTTTATAAACTATCCCACAAACTCATTTATTGTTAAGGATTGAATAGCTATATAGTTCAGATACAAATAATTCATTGGGAGAGCATCTATTAATTTGATATATCACATAATTATTTTTTTTCTGCAAAATAACAACTTCTTGAAATTTTTATTTTATATAAACCTTACTGTTCAGAAATGTTTGACTCTTAGTCATTGAGCCTACTTGTGAAAATAAAATAAATGCATAATAATAGAAAGATTAAAATGAATAAAATAGATTTCGATTTAATGACTTGTAATATGTTGAATATATTGCTATTACGTATGTTATATTAGAAATTGAATGTAGCCTTAGGTAGTATCATTTTACCAATTAATATTCCTATTTTAACTTTAGAAATTTATTTAGAAATAAAATTATGTAATAGTAAATATTTATTCTATTTTACTTCAAAATCATTTATTTAATACATGCATTATTAGAAACTATAAAAGTTGCTCTTAATCAAAATAACCGTAAGCGCTTATTTTGATTAAGAGCACTTTTTAATAGTTGTACACGGAATTTAAAAAAGCTTCATAAATTCTAAAATGCTTTAAGTCACAATGTTTACGAAATTTATGAGATAATTTGATAATTTTAAAAATATTTGAAAATGGCATTCTTTTCTTCCATAATAGTATTTACAATGCCTGAAGGATGTTTAAAAACTCTAGAAGAACAATTTAAATTGCATGCAAAGTATCGTAATTTCAAGCACAGTTATCGTTTATCGAGAAATCCAAAGAGCAAATAATATTCCTAATTATATAAAATAAATGATCTCACTGAGGATTTAAGAGTCATGTGATTCATTAATTTACTGAAATAGCGGCAGCTTATTGGTTAACGCTTAGGGACTAAGGCTTAAGGCTTCGTTGAAAGGTCATCTTGAATTCTTGAAAATCAAGTTAATCATACGGAGACTCTATAATTACCGCCTTAAATCCAGACTTTTATATTGATTGGAATGCTGTTGGGTATATCAGTACGAATAGAGCACGAGAAAGTTCATAAAGCCAAGCATGGATCATAAGATTTTAAAATAAAATGCAGTGAGTGTAAATGAAAAAATTCACTTAAGAATAAAGATGAATTTAATTAAAAAAATTGTTTCGAAAATCACGAATTTTTTAAACTTTAAAATTTAGGCTTAAAAAAATTCTCTGTAAATTGATTGTGAATCGTATACGTAATAAAGTTTGTAAAGAATATCAACATTAATGCTCTGAAAGAAAATTTAAAGACAAGCATGCAAGTGAAAGGAAAAAATTTCCGATTTCAAAAAAGTCACAAAAAGTTTATTTTGTAGCATGTATAAATTGAGATTGAATTACAAATAAACTGTACCCGCCTATCCGATATAGTGGTTAGTGACGCTGACTGCGGTGCCGTAGGGGCTCGACCCGGACAAGGCATGGACGTTTGTGTTGTAATCTTTCCTTTGTATTCTAAGCCCTCATGAAGTGCACGGGGTTTTATAAGTGTTCTCAATAAAAAAAATAAACTGTGTATTTACCTTACATTTTAAATATATTTATTTTTAAGTTAAAAAAATTAACATTGTTTTTTGCTCATACATTGGACTTTAATTGATTGATTGATTGACAGGATTATTTATAATTATCAAAATGAATACTTCCCACAGATTGGTTCCATATAATCTCTGAATACGAAATTTATAACTAAATTAGTTTTTATTTTTGGCATCCTATACGTAAAGCACATTCATCAAGAGTTTTTTTTGTTTGTTTCTAGCACAGCTTTGAATTAATTTTGTTATATTCATGGAGATTTTCCGAAAAGTCGCTCTAAAACTAATCAATACTCATTTAATTTATCACTCATTATTTTTCGTCCTGTAATATTAGGAATTTCACGACCACTTCAGGCCAAATAAGCGCTCTTCATACAGCTCTTACTCCTTTCCGCCACCACTCTAGAACTCTCAACCAATTAGAAAGGCGTATGTCGCCATCATGTCAACTTCCCACTCTCAGGTGCTGCTATTAATTTCTGTCGGAATGGAGTGTTCCCGAATTAAAGCATTATGGTCATAGTCTTTCATTAAACAGGGTGTCAGGAAACTGAAGGAAACCAACCGACTACTTGCAAGAACTTTTTTTTTAAAAAAATGGAGATAAGGGGATTTTTTTTGCTGTTTTTCGATTTGTTTAGTACATTTTAAGAAAAATATGCTAAAATTAAGAAGAGAAAAATAAATTATTGTTATTAAATGGGAAAAAATAGGTAAAAATTGAGAAAAAGTAACCTAAACGCGGCCCATTCTGTACCAAAATTTTTGAATTTTTGAATTCTGATGTGTTGCTATGTAATTCAATTTTGAAATGACCCTCAGGATAAGAGATATTTTCATTTTTACAAAAACTAGAGCACTTTATCTTAGTTATTATATGAAATTTCTTTAAAAAAACTGTGATTATATTCACATAAGGGACTGTAAATTTTGTAATAAAACAGTGATTGATAAATATGAAGGTTACAACACTTCTGCTATTGTACAGAACATACACACAAAATTTTAGTTCATTATTTTCAAAACTTTTTGTGAGCAACCGCGGTCCCCATTTGAGCATTTTAAAAAAAAAACACATTTCGAGTAAAACGCGTTTTAAAGTATGACATATATCTTACTTAAAGTAATGGCATCTGCTTTTACTAAGACACTTGTAGTTTTTGTTCTAGTGAACGGAAAATAATAAACTTCGTATTTTTATAAAACTAATAAGAGGGACTATAGAATAAAATCACAGAATAATTGTCAATTTTTTGCAAAATTCACAATTTTAGGGTAGTCGGATACCTCAACGATCATCGGGAACGAGATGAACGCTGAGGTGGCATCTGTTCTGGGAAACATTTTTTAAAAAAAATAAATGCCCTAGCATTTGGTTAAGTGATGATGAGAATATTTTTGAAAACGGGGGAAAATTGACACCCTCCCTCTCATCATTAGCTATGATGTGATGGAATGAGTGGGTGAATATTTACGAAGCACTGTTCAGGAACACTAGGGCTTTTGACGATGGATCTCGTAATTTTGAACGGTGGTCAAGTGACAAGGAAGACACCTGAATGGCCACCTGATGCCACTTCAGGTGTCTTCCTTGTCACTTGACCACCATTCAAAATTACGAGACCCATCGTCAAAAGCCCTAGTGTACCTGAACAGTGCGACGTAAATATTCACCCACTCATTCCATCACATCATAGCTAATGATGAGATGGAGGGTGTCAATTTTCCACATTTTCAAAAATGTGTTCGTCCTCACTTAATCAAGTGCTAGGGAATTTTTGATTCTTTTTTTCCCTGAACAGATAGCTACCAACCTTTGCCACATGCCCAATTGTTGTCAAATTTGCATACTAATAATTTATCAGTTCCATACGTATAGACATTCTGTATTGTTAGAAAATTTAAATGCCCATTCTTCTAGACAAAGTTGTTGTTCTCGCATGGATAAAGACCTCCCATTGACGTGATGTGGAAGTTTCGAGAAGAAAATGCCACACACAACTCAAGTCTCATCCTCTTCACTTAGACATGGTTCAAAATTATGAAGTTCATCACCGATCGATCTCGTGTTGCCTCACGGGGCAACGTACATTAATTTTATGTACTATACTTTAATGAACCATACTTTAATGAACCAAATTTTAATGAACCATACTTTAATGAACCATACTTTAATGAACCATTCTTTGATGAACAATACTTTAATGAACCATACTTTAATGAACAATACTTTAATGAACCATTCTTTGATGAAACAATTTAGTCACACTGTACTTTCTCCCGGAATAGTCAACAATAATTTCCCTTTGAAGTTTTGCTATTAATTTGAATATTCTGTTTATAGACGTTTAATTGCCCATTGAGCAATTGACTGCATGTAATCCCCCTTTTTTTGATGAAATATTAATTATAAATTTGACTGAATTGTACCTAATTCTTAAACTAATTGAGTCGGTTGTACGAGGGTTGATCAGAAAAAATAGTTACAAGCCGCAGCATTTGAAAACTACATATTGTGGAGAAAATTGTTCCTTCAAAGTAGAGACAGATGGCCCTACTTATCATACAGCTTGTTTACGGGTAGGTAGTGAAAGTTCCCAGACGGTTCAGGACGATTGAAATGGAAAGATTCTTAGAAAATTGTTCTTGTTTGAAACTGCAAGTCGTGATTCAATTTTTATGGGGAAAATGTGTGTGCATCTGCAATGAGCAGACAACATGTAGCGAAATGGTGTCACTCTTTTCAATCAGGCACACAGACAGGCTGTCAAAAACCTCAATATGGCAGGGAGTGGCTGGCTAAGTTCTTCAACGGCAGAAATCAACACAGAACTAATTGAAGAAATGATTAAAAATGATCAACGTTTAACTCTGCATGAAATCTCGTCAGAGCTGGGTCTGAGCTATGGTTGCGTGCAACATATCATGTCTTATGTGCTGCGATATTCCAAGACAGTTGTGTGAAAACATCTGTCGAAACCTGGCTCAATGAACAGGGACCTGATTTCTCCTAAGACGTTTTAAACAAGTTGGTCCTGCGTTCTGATAAATGCCAAATTGACTTGATTATGTCGAAATGTGATAGGCACGTATACCTCTAAATTTCCTTTTGTATTTTCTGTCTAGTATTAATAAATATTTTTTTATTCGACTTGTAACCTTTTTTATCAACCCTCGTATGATATGAAATGATTAAGCTATCATTTTGATATTAGAAGACAATCGGAAATCAATATGTGTACTTGTTATTTTTATTTCGAAACGTGATTCATTCTTTTGTATCTACCTTTGCATTGGTTTTGGCTGTGGACTCTTGTGGGGTGGAGACAAAAGTTTTAGCTAGAACATCATCAAATTTTTTTCTTTAAAGGTAAGGAAATGAAGCAGTTGTGGGGAAATAGCCTCATAAATATTTATCCTTCTAGAACTTTTCTAACGACAAATGACTAACAAAAAGTAAAAGGAAATAAGAAGAATCTCTCATTTTGTCGTTTATTGTACTAATGGGAGAAAAATCGATTTAATTGATTCAATTCAAGGACTTAACTTTATTTTATTTCACACGAAATAAGTAGCAGAATTATATATCTATGCACAACAATACTGTTACGCTAAGTTTGGAACTTGTTCCATTCCCACACAAAAGGAAACTGTGCCTGGAAACAAGGTTTGAAAACAGGGAAAACATGTCCTTTCAACAATGCTAAGTGAGTAGGAGGGAATCTTGGCGATAAATTTTGGTAATCAAATATCACCAAGTTACCAAACATATAGCGATAAGAATAAATGCCCCCAGAAAAACATTGGAAAATCTAAGAGGATTATTTTACGAGATAACTTAGGAAGTTTCTAAGAGATTCTTTCCAGCCTATATTAGAACGATTCACTTAAACAACATTGAAGTCAAACATTTGATAGCGATTATGCGTCTCATTTGCCTTATGAGACAATGCGACTAAAGGTTTAAACTGTTGGGTTCATATTTTTGTGATTTTTTAATGTCTGCTATTGGGATTTAAACGTGAATTTTTTAATATTTGTCGTTGGTTCTTTGATGTCAAATGAGATTTCCTTACTTTACTTTGCAAATAATGTCAGTCCATTTCTAGTCGCCAATTTTTAATTGTTTATTATACAGCCACACATCACAAAACTAAAAAACTAACACAACGTTTAAAAAACTAACTCTATACATTAAATTTAGTTTCACACCATTTTTGTTTCCAGCCTAGCGATCGTAACCATCCTTTCACATTTCCTCCATTTTGTTAATTTTTGTCCCCTTTTTTTATTCCGATGGCAGCGCCATCTATATAGTTTTTGAAGTCAGGCGAACCTTACAATTTCCATTTAGAAGAAAATTCTCTGTATTTATTTGAGCTTCAGAATAAATTACAATTTACTCCTAAAGAATCTGTTTTGTAATTGCTGTAATTTCTTACATTTGAAAGATGTTCAACATAATAATATTAATGATGTGTAGAACATTATACTTTTGATCATAATTTTTTTTAGCAGTAAGTATAATAAAAAATGCAAAATGAATATAGAATAAAAATGTAATATAATAAAACTTATACTTTCAATTGCCATATTTTTAAATCTGCAATTAATTTATTAAGACAAAATTAAAAAGAATTTTAAATAAAAAAACATAGCAAATATTAACATCAGTTCGAATCCTTAAGTTCAAGTGACTTAAGGTCAAAGGGTTTCAAGATATCATCAACCGAAACCGAATATCGCAACAATAGTCGTCTTCTTTATGGTTAAGTGAAGAGTATATTTGAGCTATGAGATTACATTTATCGAATTTCACCATTATGCTGCGTAATTACTTCCTATTAAAGTGAAAAGAGGTCTTTATTTTTCTGTATAATGATCGCTGGTTCTCAAAATTTCAAATCATTTTCCTTTCATCTGAGAAACATCCAAGAGCCACAGTGAACGAAATCAAATTGAACTAAGGTATCCGACTACTTGCGACAACATTTTTTTTATTTAAAAAAAAATGTAGATGTGGGATTTTTTTTGTGGTTTTTAGATTTGTTTAGTATAATCTTAGAAAAAAATATGCTGAAATTAAGATGAGAAAAAGAAATTATTATTACTGAAATAGGAAAAATACACTGCTGGCCACCGTAAATGCAACACCAAGAAAGACAAGAGATAGCATAACAAATTTTATTTTGTAGGTAACATGTAGAGCCAGAATCAAATGACTAACTTTATAGACTTCTGTGAAGTGTGGTTCCTGCCAGAATCAGTAGCCAGAGTAGCCGCCATTGTTGGAGATCACCGCTGTCACACGCCTCGGCATTGATTCAAAGAGACTTTGGATGTGTTCTTGGGGTACAGCAGACTAAGCAGCTTCCACACGTTGCCATAGTTGATCTGATGTTGCAGCTGGGGGTGTAATCTGGGTCAATCGTTGAGCAACCATGGACCACATGTTTTCTATCGACGAAAGATCCGGAGAGCGAGCCGGACAGGGAAACAATTCAATCTGGTGATTGACGAAGAACCTTTGGACCATGCGTGCCACGTATAGTAGCGCATTATCCTGTTGAAATATGGCTGTGGCCAAGCCCTGAAGGTAAGGAAGGACAACTGGCTCCAACACCTCGGACATGTAGCGCTGGCTGTTTAAAGTACCGGCAATGCGTACTAGAGGAGTGCGAGAGTGATATTCAATAACGCCCCATACCATAATACCCGGTGCAGGACCAGTGTGGCGGTGCATAATGCAGCTGTTCAGCATCCTCTCTCCACGGTGTCTACAGACTGGAATCCGACCATCATGGTGTTGAAGACAGATGCGTGACTCGTCAGTAAAGACAATTTCATTCCATTCTGCCGCCCACATCCTTCTTTAATCGCACCATTTCCGGGGGAGACGTCTGTGTTTCTGCGTCAAGGGTAGACCAAGCAATGGACGTCTTGCGGACAGACCTCTCTGCTGTAAACGGCGTATAATGGTACGCGCAGACACTGAATGATGCGTTACAGACTCAATGTGCTGTGCTATGGTTCGTGATGTGACTGAGCGATCCGTCACTGCCATGCGCACAATTTGCCTATCCTCACGTGAACTGGTGATCTGAGGTGGATGCGATCGACCCCGTCAGTTCGTCTTACCCACCTGCATCCAATGGTCACATATCCGCACTACAGTTGGTTGGTTTCGTCCAAAATGAATACCGATTTCCCTGAAAGATAATCCACAATCTCGGTAGACCACTATCCTTCCTCTGTCGAACTTGAATTCTTGATCAAAAGCTGATCGCTGTTTTCTACGAGACATAACTGATCGTTTTTTTGAAAAAACCACAAGAAAAACACAATTGACGAACTTGAAATCGTCGAAATCTCCAAACCTTAAATAGCGCTTTGAGGTGGCGCCACAGGCGTGCGTGATGTGTGTCTGGGCTGAAATTCTAATCATTTGCATATCTCACCTCCGCTAATGCATGGTGTAAATTTCATGTTCTTTGTATGCTTCCTTCGGGGTGTTGCATTTACGGTGGCCAGCAGTGTAGGTAAAAATTTACAAAAATAACATAAACGGGACCCAATTTGTACCGAAAGTTTATGAACAAATTTTCAATTTTTCAATTCCGATGTGTTGCTATGTTATTCATTTTTGAAGTGACCGTCAGAATAAGAGATATTTTAATTTTTACAAAAACTAGAGCACTTTATCTTAGTTATCATATGAAATTGCTTAAAATAACAGTGACATAAGTGACTGTAAACTTTGCAATAAAACAGTGATTGAAAAATCAGAAAGTTAAAACATTTCGACTAATATACAAAACGTACACAAAAAGTTTCAGTAATTCATTTTCAAAACTGTTTTAGCAATCGCTGGCCCTGTTTGTTCATTTTCAAAAAAACACATATCGAGTAAAATGCGTTTTAATGTATGACATCTTGCTTAAAGTAATGCCATCTGCTTTTACTAAAACTCTTGTAGTTTTTGTTCTAGTGAACGGAAAATAATAAACTTGGTATTTTGATAAAGCTAATAAGATGGCCTATAAAATAAAAATAAATTCAAATTTGTCAATTTTTGGCAAAATTCACAATTTTAGGTTAGTCGGATACCTTATTGAACTTTGATGTTTCCATACTAAATATATACATTAAAAAACATAAATAAATACATCAAATCCGTCAATAGACTAAATGCATGACAGTCACATGATAAATACAGGGTGTTTCATATTGAATGGTAACAAAAAGAATAGCGCAGTGTGACTGCCGTAATGGATTTATTCAGCCGAAACAAATTTATTCTGTAACTACAATTATTCAAGTTTTATTTGGCAACAAGGAAAAATTATCGAATGATAAACTCGCCGCTAGAGGCGCTGTTAAACAAAATGTCGTCCATGCGTACTGCGTTTTCGAATATGCCAATTCGAATATGAATTATGTACATTTTCCGTGCCCCCAAATCGCAAATTAGGGCGATTAACTTTGCCCCATAAGTGGAACGTGGCTTCATCGGTAAACACCAGTGTGTTCTCGAAATCATTCACGTCGAGCTTTATTTGAAATTTCACTCAGAAATTCTTACGCAACGGTTTGTCAGTAGGTTTTAAAGTCTGGACCAACTGATATCTGTACGGCTTGAATTGGAGACGCTTCTGTAAAACACGCCACGCCGTTGTGTGAGGGGCAGCCAGTTCTGCACCTGCACGTCGCGTTGATTTTGAGGGACTCCGTAAACACGAATCACTAATTCTTTCAATCACTTCGGGTTTTGTTTCTTTTCGTCCTGGGATTTTGTTCTTGCATAAGCAGCCGGTATCCTGGAACTGCTTCACCCACCTGCTTATGTTATGCCGATGCGGCGGTTCTTTACGAAATTTCGAGCGAAAATGTCTTTGCACAACAGTTACCGAGGAGGTTTTGGCATATTCGAAAACGTAGTACGCTTTCTCCTGCATGGACGACAATTTGTTAAAAAGCACCTCTAGCGGTGAGTTCATCATTCGATAATTTTTTTCCTGTTGCCAAATAAAACTTGTATAATTGTAGTTGCAGAATAAATTTGTTTCGGCTGAATAAATCCATTACGGCAGTCACACTGCGCTATTCTTTTTGTCCCATTCAATATGAAACTCCCTGTATAATTACGTGTTCTCCAATGAATTCAAAGCTAACATTAGATTTTTACTTATTATTCTACTTGTTAAATTTTGATAAAATTCCAAATATTATAACTGGGCAATGATGTACAAATATTAAAAGATTCATCAAAAACTTTTTCAAAATTAAAGAAATTTTTTATATTGCACTTGTATTTTTAAATAAAACGCATTTTGTTTACCTGTGTACGTTATTATTGTTAATACGCTTGACGTCACTAGGAAATTGGCTCGGGAAGCGATCCTCCATCCTATATCAGAGTTTTTTTTGGTGCCTGAGGAAAGTGACTATCCTATGTGGATAGAAATGTACCTGATTGGTGGAACGAACATGGAAAGGGGGAGTGGCTAAGTGGCATTTGCAGACAGAGTTCAAGTGGGAAAAAGTTAGTCCTGTAGTAAATTGAAGTTATTGTTCATAAATATGTACTTTTTAAAAGAAAGTTCATGTAAAATTTATAAGATGGTAACAGTGAGGTGATAGGATTGATTGGCTGGAAACATCTGATTACAATTATCATGTGACTATGACGTCATACGAATTTACTAACTAGTTGTCTGGAAACACGTGACTGCAGTTATCATGTGACTAAGACGTCACATGAATTTAGTGCTTTAAAGACTGTATTTTCATTAGATAAAAATATTTTTGTTTAAATGATTATGAAGGACTTTATATCTTTCCGAGAAGTTTAAAAATTAATAACAAAGAATGAAAACGACGTAATCGACGAGTTATCGTTGATAAAACGTCCCTTTTCACTTCTCTTAAATAGGAATAAACACTGCCTGCAAATCAAAACGCAGCAAATTAAATACGAGCAATATCGTGCGTACACGTCAGGTAAACATAAAACAAATTGTTCTGAGAGATAACCATTGAGATTCATATTTTCTATGCTTTGTGAATTCATCAAATTTGTAGAAATGAAATAACATACAGCACGATTTTTTTCATCATATGAAAATTGAATGGATTCTAAAGATATTCAGTCGTTATACTTGTAGATTAAAAAAAAACTAAAAAGCAAATATTTTGTGCAAATTGCTTTCAATTTATGTAGAATTGATTCTGAGGTAATCCGAAATTATATAAGATTAAGTATTTTATACCAAAATGAGTACGAAAAAGACTACTATTATTAAAGAATTAGATATATAACTGAGTTTCCTAACTACATTTTCCGAACGAAGGCCCTAAACATAATCCCTCTAGGGGCCTACCTTCTTCTGGTAATTACGAGACTCTCGATCCCTAGGTATCCCTGTGATTTTCCCCTTTTCCCTAAAGAGTCCGGTAAACACCGATAGACGAGTATCTAATGTGCTCATACGATTTTTCTTTTTTCCTGCCTGTCCTGTTCTATTTTCTTTTTCTATCTGGAATAAACCGAATGTCATTAATCTGTATCAAGCGTAGATAGACAATACAAGAGACATTGCTGTACTGAATGCAATTAAGATGCTTTTTATGTGGGGTGTCAGTTTAGCTGCCCTCTGTGTCACTGGATCATGCTTCAAATTTACGAAATCCGCTGCCAATAACTCTGGTTTTATTTAGTTTAGTTTATTTAGTATTAAGTTAATAAACAACCAGTCATTAAAAAAACTGCTGAAAATATATCAGAAGAGGATATTTAATGATGAATATAATTCGTTGATTATAAGAGACATATTAATACTCAGTAAATACCACATAAAATATTTAACCATTTAATTCAATTTTTGAATAATCAGTATCAAAATAAATTAAATACTTGGAGTGGTTTAAGCGAATCCGACCGTCGAATAAGGAATGCTTCTCTTGCGATTTCTAACTATTAGACTTTAAATTATTGGATCCGATTCTGTACAAACAATTTCATTCTCATCTCCCGAGGCTGATTTGACTCCATTGACACACCTCTGTTTTTTCTTTATACACTGCTGGCCACCGTAAATGCTACAATAAGAAAGACAAGAGATAGCACAACAAAATTTATTTTGTAGATAACATGTTGACCAAGTATCAAATGATTAAATTTATAGACTTCCATGAAGTGTGGTTCCTGCCAGAATCAGTAGCAAGAGTGTTGGAGATCACCGCTGCCACACGCCTCGGCATTGATTCAAAGAGACTTTGGATGTGTTCTTGGGCTACAGCAGACTAAGCAGCTTCCACACGTTGCCAAAGTTGATCTGATGTGGCAGCTGGGGGTGTAATCTGGGTCAATCGTTGAGCAACCATGGACCACATGTTTTCTATCGACGAAAGATCCGAAGAGTGAGCCGGCGGCCAGGGAAGCAATTCAATCTGGTGATTGACGAAGAACCTTTGGACAATGCGTGCCACGTGTGGTCGCGCATTATCCTGTTTAAATATGGCTGTGGCCAAGCCCTGAAGGTAAGGAAAGACAACTGGCTCCAACACCTCGGACATGTAGCACTGGCTGTTTAAAGTACCGGCAATGCGTACTAGAGGAGTGCGAGAATGATATTCAATACCGCCCCATACCATAATACCCGGTGCAGGACCAGTGTGGCGGTGCATAATGCAGATGTTAAGCATTCTCTCTCCAGGGTGTCTCCAGACTGGAATCCGACCATCGTGGTGTTGCAGACAGATGCGTGACTCGTCAGTAAAGACAACTTCATTCCATTCTTTCGCCCACATCTTTCTTTAATCGCACCATTTCCGGGGGAGACGTCTGTGTTTCTGCGTCAAGGGTAGACCAAGCAATGGACGTCTTGCGGACAGACCTCTCTGCTGTAAACGGCGTATAATGGTACGCGCAGACACTGAATGATGCGTTACAGACTCAATGTGCTGTGCTATGGTTCGTGATGTGACTGAGCGATCCGTCACTGCCATGCGCACAATTTGCCTATCCTCACGTGAAGTGGTGATCTGAGGGGATGCGATCGACCACGTCAGTTCGTCTTACCCACCTGCATCCAATGGTCACTTATCCGCACTACAGTTGTTTGGTTTCGTCCAAAATCTACCGATTTCCCTGAAAGATAATCCACAATCTCGGTAGACCACTATCCTTCCTCTGTCGAACTCGGATTCTTGATCAAAAGCTGATCGCTGTTTTCTACGAGACATAACTGATCGTTTTTTTGAAAAAACCACAAGAAAAACACAATTGACGAACTTGAAATTGTCGAAATCTCTAAGCCTTAAATAGGGCTTTGAGGTGGCTCCACAGGCGTGCGTGATGTGTGTCTGCGCTGAAATTCTAATCATTTGCATATCTCACCTCCGCTATTGCATGTTGTAAATTTCATGTTATTTGCGTGCTTCCTTCAGGGTGTTGCATTTAAGGTGCCCAGCAATGTAATTCAGTATAACTTTTTCCTCCACTCATTATTTTCTCATCCATTTGTCGCACTGTAGTATCTGGCTACTTTTGGCAGCAAATTATGGAATGGTTGGCGCAATTCACCACATCTTTGGGTGAAAGTTACTGTTTTTTAGAGAGAAGATGATTGACCTTCGAGCAAAATGGTAAAGGGATGTAAGGGGGCTCGAAGTGGTGGACTTAATTTGGTGTTAAGGAAAGAGAATTCTTTTGGTTTTCGACCGATTCACAGAGAGTGGTCTGCAGTACGAAGAAGAAATAGTTTATTGGAAGTTTTTTAAACACGATGGTCTGTGCTTGGTTTGATTGTATTGAGGAACGAGATATTTCTGTTGGATGTTAAAGCGTAGTTTAGCGTTGAGAAGTAGTGAAAAAGTAATAGAAAGTTATTACACACACCTCTATTTAAATACATTGCTGATCATTAAAACTGCAACACCATAAAGTAGTGTCAATTTCGAATGCCAAATTCACTTGAAAGGAAGAAGATGCTGGGATTTGAGATGGTTAGCATTTCAGCGCCATGGAACGATGCAAGAGGGAGCAATGAACTCTCAAACTCTGTACAAAAGAAAAATTACTCAGAGTGTTTCTAATGTGGATATCGCATTTCAATGTTGGCTGCGTGCAGTGGCACAATGGAGAATATTAGGGCCCCTATCAAAGTCAGGTTTTGAGCCCCCAAGCCAGTTCTTACAAAGGGTACTATTTGGCAACTAGTCAAACTTTGAACCTCCTAAAATCCTGGGACTCCCTGCGATGCGGCGTATTCATCCCGCCACTGGTTGCGTGTGAGAATATCGTGTTATGTGCCTCGCATAAAAGAGAGAAATGGCTTCGAGCTCCTATCAGAACTGTGGTTTCGTAATGTAACTACTTGTTTTTGTTAGAATCCATTGATTGACATGCCAAATGAAAATCAATGGGTTCAAGAGAGTCACACTAAAATACGTGGAGGATCTCAATGGCCTTTTGCACGAACGTTTGAAAGGACAGATATGTTGTCATGTCGGCCTTATAAAGTATCAAACAGCCACATCGGGGACCTTGAGTCAAGAATTAAGCTTGTTTGGAGTACGATAAGTACACACGCAGAAAATGTGACGACTTCGCAAACAGCACAAACTGTCGCGACTGTCCTTGACACTGCATCATACATACATGCGATTACAGTGGTATTCCCAGTGATGGAAGGGGATACAGGACTGACATCACATCGTCTTTTCAGACGAGTCCTGATTCCGCGTACAGAATCTTGATGGACGTATCCGAGTCTCCTGGCACCGAAGGACAGAGTACGTGACCCGTTTACACTTGATATCATCATACAGGCCCTGCACCCGCTGTGGTGGTAAGGAAAGTCATATGTTACCTGTAGTGTCAGGAGCTACATCGACAAAAAATGCTCTAATGTTGCCCTGGTCACAGTGGCGTAGCTACCACCGTATCAATGATATGGGGCCCCGAAGCAACAAGTTGCTCAAACATGTGTAACTACAGTCCCACTAACAGGGCGCTTCCATATCAAAAAAGAGCCCCAAAGGATTTTTGATACAGGGCCCACTTAGAACTAGCTACACCACGGCATGGCCCTAGCACATTTTTCAAATCTACCATCCATTTAAATGGTTTGGACCATATCACTGTTTTTAAGCCACTACGATTGATCGTGGCATAAACATGAAGCAGCATGGAATGACTTCCTCATATCTGTCTTTCAAATCAAGTTCGACTGGATGCCGAACCGGGTTAAAGATGCTAGAAATGTAGCAGTGTGTACTAACTTCGAACCTTGTAGATCTCCAAATTGCATATAATGTAACCACGTTTCTTTTTTGACCTGTACCCGGGTGGTAAATAAAGAGTTTTGCTACTTGCTTTTCTTCCTGGTGTTACAGTTTTAATGGTTAGCAATGCTGTATTGCTTATAAATGCATCCCGGTTCTTTCAATAGACGAGGTTCTGACGTCAAACATCATTGTAAAGAAGCTCTAGAGGTTAGTTAAGAAAAATATGAGTGAGAACCGATTACAATTTTAATAATGAAATAACTTTTTTTCTTCAGTAAAAATGTTGTAAAAAAAACAATGTTATCCTCTCTAATCCTCTCTGTTGACTGTTATTAGCTTAAATAAAAGCTGTAAATTAAAAAAAAATATCTAGATTCTGTTTTTTATGGGTATTTTATTCCGTATGTTATGAAACTGCATACATGAAAGAGATTTATTTTTAGTAACCAAACAATTATATCAAAAAAACTTACTTCGAATTATATATAAGAAAATGCAGTTTTCAGAGAGAGTTTGAATTATATATATATTATATTCTGCTTTTCATTTCTAAGTTTAAGCCTTTAAAAATCAAATACACATCCTCCCCATTTCAGAAATTGCAATCTAAAACGAGCAAAAGAGGTCTGCTTAAATGTAAAAAAATAAATCTCTTCCACAATTGGATAAAATTTCTCTGAACGGTTTAAAAAAACAGTTTTGAGGAGCGGTAAAAAAAGACGCGGAAGAGGAATTTTCAAATAATATGTAGTACTTCAAATTCATGAATTTTCGCATCTGGAGAGCAGAATATGAATCTGATGTGGAATTTTTCAATTTCATATCACATTACTCGACGATGAGAGAGAAAAATGCCCAGGGAATTTTTAGATCATCCTATTTCGAACAACTCGGTATTTTTGAGGCAGGATATATAATTCATGAAACACGAAAATAACGAGATTTTTTTTAAATTTCCTACTCCGAAATTAGCCAATGAAAAAAAAAAAAAAGATTATCTTATTTTTGACCGATTATTTTTGAAGTTTAATATCTTCTGCCTCTAAATTCGTTACGTTCGTAGTATTCTTGTCATGTCACAATGCAATTTAGACATTCTTCAGTTACAATGATTAAAAAAAAAACTGAAATTCTGTATAGATTTGGTTTTTATAGTATAGGCTCAACACATTATGCATTGAAACATGTTGGTGTGTAACATTTGTCCTTTAAAACTTTTTTTAATACTCTGGTTTATTTCATCATAGTTCAATGCATTTGTTATCACTAAGTGATTTAAGTTAAAAAATTCATGAGAATTTAAGAAAAAAAAAGATTTGGAAAAATATCTTTATTGTTTCTTAAAAACGCTGAATGGCCGCGGTTGCCGAGTGGTCGTCACGAACTTATGGTCGATGTTGTGCGTTCCAGTCCAAGTGCCACCGAGAAGTGACCATCTAGAGGGACTTGTGGTGAAAAGTGCTATAGATGGCGCTCCCACTTTCTCTGTATGTACCTATAAAATATGTTTTTGCTTCGGCCTATTTTTGCCAAGTTGATGTTTACTAGTAGTTTACTAGCCTTACTAGTAGTTGTTAGTATTTAGAATTTATAGGCAGAACTCACTAAACTTTATAAATATGTACATAGAATGTCATTAAAAGCATAAAAACTATCTGGTGTGTCATGAATTGAGTTTAGCAGAATTTATTTGTAGTTGTTAGAGTTAGAGCATTCTACCGCGAAATAACACTTAGTTAGTAAGATGCGCTTTAGGTTTATTGCACATCAAATCGATCAAAGCCCCGAATTCTCCCATTGGCGTAGTGTGGAAGTTTGTGAAAATGGGTACCAGAGCTCAGGTGTCGCTTGACCATGGTTCAAAATTTCGAAGTCTTTCTCCAATAGCCTTCGTGCTGCTTCAACATGCGACGCAAATGAAAATCAAATGATTTACCAAGCTAAATTTATAACGCACTATAGGTTTCTTGAATTAGAATTTACAGACCTACGTGCTTTTATTTCAATCCTGAGTGGCCATGATGGCTCAGTGATCATGGTTGCGAACTCGTGACCGATGTTGTTCGATTACTGGTGCCGCTGAAGATCCGCCGAGTAGAGAGGCTAATGCAAGGTAAATCTGTCGAGGCTCATTGTTATCACGTGTGTAGAGTGTGAGTACATTAATATTAAAGTCACACTATTCATCTATTCGAGAAATTGAGGTGACGGACTTCGTAATTTTTAACCTCGGTCAAGTGTTGAGGACGACACCTGAGAGGCCACCTCCAATGGCGTAACGTACACCCCCATATTGTTGGGGGAGGCCAGGACTCTAGGGACTCAAAGTCTGACTGACGCCACGGATGAACCTTT
>BMAO01029696.1:0-108674 GCA_019973975.1 Trichonephila clavata | reverse complement strand
GTCAATAGATGTGAAAACCAGATTGATGTTGATAATTTTAATTCAAACATTATGAAATTTCAAATTTTAATACTAAAAGTTCTAAGTTTTCACTTCTATCGGCAGTCTCTATAACTGCCAATTTTTTTTTAATTCGAAAATCAGTTATTTTTTCAAAGCCTTTTATTGCTCTTTTAGTTTTGCGAGAAAGTATCCAACTAATCAAATCTTCAGATCTTGCTGGAATTTTAAATTGAATTCTACGAGCCAGCCAGCTCAAGTGTCGTCCTTGTCACTTGATCGAGGTTCAAAATTACCGAGATCCATCGCCAATAGCCCTCGTGTTGTTTCACAATGTGATGAAAATTTAAAATCAATCAATCTATTTATTGTAACAGCCAGGATACAAGAATCTAGTTTTCCTAACATTTAAAAAAGGATGTTTTTTAAGCACGTTGTAAATATCCTTCAGAAATGTAATTGTTTTGCAAACCTTTTTTCAGTTTTAAACTCATTTACTGTTCTCTCAAAAGTCATTAAAAAAAAAGAACTGTATTTGATAAAATAATTGATAATAACAAGTCCATAACTTTTTCGTTGACTTCAAAATAATCAAATTATGCAGTCAAAAAAATATTTAAAAAATTTCAAATTATACAGTCATTAAAAAAATCTTAAAAACAACATAACTACGAAAAAAATAGATACTGACGACATCTATCACTTATTTATAAAATCAATCATTGTTTGAAATAAAAACACTTGTAATAAAAAAAATATTTTTTGAAAAATTCCTTAAAATTGAATTTTTAAAAGTAAATAATATAAAAAAAAAATCACAATACCTAAAATATCGGCATTTTAGCCATTTCTAAACATGAGTAAGGACTGATTAAAAAACAATACTGAATGCTGGATTTTTTTTAAAAAAGAGAATTGTTTATTCTACAAACTTAACCGTTATGTATGTCACGCTAGTATTATTTGTTATGACCACAAATCAGATACACAATAACAAATTAATATTCAGAAAAACCATTATAAAATAACTAATTTGTATTGGATGATCAGAGAGAAGATGTCATGAAAGAAGATAATAATAGCACATTGCTTCCACGGCACACAAAAAAAGTTCCAAAAGAAGAGAAAAAATCGACTAATCCCAGCTTATTTTATAATCGGCTGAGAATGTATTTCAATGACCGTATGGCCTTTAACAGTCTCCATAAATTTGTATTTTTATTTTTTAATCTTCTTAAGTTTAAATAAATGTATACAGGAAAGGTTAAGAATTGTATTACTCAGAAATAACAAATAAAAATATGAAATTATATAGAACTTCTTGTTGTGTTGTTATTACTAATACCATCTGTCTGACGTGTAGTATAGAACTTCTTTAAACATACATATGCCGTATTTTTTTCAAGTTGATAAATGTTATTCATATTCTTACAGTGAATTTCAACAAAATAAAAATAGGATCTTTTTGGACATCGTTATGTTTCTAGCACAAAGTTGAAAACAAATATATGCGTACAATTACGTTCCTTATATTGTGAATTATATATATAATTTCCACATATTGTGTCAATTTTAATGAGGAAAACAACATCAAATATTTATATGTTTTTAATGCAAATATTTTTCGGTTTTTTTTATAATTATTAAAACTAGTTGTTAGTTAAATATATTCTACATTATTATTTTTTTTTCCTTTTATATTTTTTGTTTAAAGAATAAAATTAATACATCATCATGTTTGAATTAAAAAATATATTTTAATAGAATTTTTAACCCAATAAATAGTGCAGAAATGTTTTGAAGAAATGATATTAAGATGCGCGCTAAGATTCCCCCCCCCTTGTATATATATATATATATATATAAAAATTCAACTATAAATAAATACTTTGAACATTTCTCAAGGGTTTGACTGTAGCTTTCTGGCAATTAATTCAGAGAAATAAAATTCGAGTGTTTGCAGAAAACTTGGCTATAAAATAAGCCATTTTTCATTTTTCAAAAATTCTTCGTCAATTATTTTATATAAACCAGAGAGAGTGGTCCAAATATGGATAAAATTTAAATCACACATATTTTTAAAATATAAATTTTATCATATAAGGATAAAATTTAAATTTTAAAAATATGTGTGACTACTGGAAAAAAAATTCTAACTCGGAAATAAAATGTGTTATATTATTTTCATCAGAAGTTGAAATATTTTTAAAGTTTTCTAAAGCTCATATTTTAACATACGTTTTATAATATTCACTGCAAATGATACAAAATAGGTTTTCATATTAAAATGAAAATAAAATGACCACTCTTGATCATTTATATATATATATATATATATATATATATAATAAACGTAATTTTAAGAAAGGAAACCTTTAAAGATTAATGTTAAAAACGTTATTTTTTGTGAGTGTAGAAATTTAAGTAAAACAAAATTAAATTTTTATTTTAACATACCGATATTATATTTTAATTCCTTTTAATACATCGTAATAAGTTTTCATTAGCTTTGAAGAGTTAAAACTTGTAAATTTAATGAAGAACACATATTTTGAATCTTTAGTGGTATATTCACTCATTTGGATTATTTATAAATGTATATATATATGCATGTGTATATATATCTCATACATCTGAATTCAATTTTGTCTTTCTTTTTACAAGCGCATTATAATATAGAACAAATTAATAATTATTAAAAATAACGTGAACGATCAGCGATATTTTTAACAGCTACTATTTATTTTCTACTCATATCTCTCACCAAAAAATAGTTAGTCTCTAATATCCTGAGAAATAAAATAAGAATAATGTGTAATGGTCTTGCCTGCGTGCCTAAAGGTGTGGGAGGATTGGAAGGAAGACTAGCCATATTTTAAGAAAGAATCTAACCACAACTCAAATGCAATCGATAAAATCTAAGAGATGTACCCAATTAACAACTATGCAGACAATTAACGAGGCACGCAAGATATGAGAAGACTTTAATACACTAAATACACTTACTCAAGGCAATAGCTCTGACTTCGTAGCTATTTAATCCAGATTCAATCTCCAGTGACAATTCGTCAACTTAAGTAATTCAATTATCAAATATTAAATATCCGCGATTCACATTCAATTTGATTAATCTCTGCTCCGCTAGCAGTTTATCCCATCTCTCCTTTCTAACCTGAAAGCCTAGACTATATAGGCAGTCTTAATTTACATCATCACGTTTTCTTCGAAAAGGAGGAGTTTTATAATAAAATAATTTTTAAAAACCAGAAATTCCCCAAGAGAACTACTATTGAAAGGCGCGCGGATAGAACCATAACAAATGTAATTAGCAAAACAAAATATATCGTTTTTTCCTTTCTTGTCTAAATCGTAACAAAATACTGCTTCTAAATACAGTCGACTCTCGATAATTCGAAGTTGGAGGGACCAATGAAAAACTTCGAATTATCAAGAGGGTAGGAAAAAAATTTCCAAAATACACGAAGAGAAATTTTTTTCTTACACGTTTAAATTTGAAACTCTGCAATAAAACAAAAATTATACATATGAATAAAATTATTTTAAAGTATTTATAAAAAGCGCAAACAAAACAGTATAAATATTGCACAGAAGTTAAAAGTCCTGTATTAAATGAATATATTCAATACAATCATACACAATCCTATGCATCTCTACTTCACAATAGCGGACCATCCTTTCTGAACACGTGTGTAGCAAGGCCACGTGTTAAACGAAAGATGTGGATGGCTGACAATATGCGCGGTTGGTTTATTGTCCGCTCAAAGAAATGGAAACAATAAGTGTCTTTTCGCCTGAGGAACCTGAAAACACTAAGAAGGGGTAGCAGATAGATGGTCATCAAAGGGCCTACGTTACAAGGAAGAAAGGCAGAGACAACCCAACGCAAAACTTGTAAGCTCCAACATGTTTATTATAGGACTCTAGATAGTAAGTCTTCAAATTGTCGAGAGATTTGTAAGATAACTTCTTCGTATTACAGTGTGTTGTAGTCTAGCCAGTCACAGATTTTACTTCGAATTATTGAGTGTACGAAAACGTATTGTTTTAGTTCGAAATATCAAGAGTTTTTCTAGGGACTGAGCATATACTTCGAATTATCGACAGGTTCGTATTATCGAAGGTTTGAATTATCGAGAGTCGACTGTATAAAGTTTCTTCGTACGTAGATAAAAGTATAAATATTCATTGGGGCATTTATTAATGTTATGTGAAATTTGAAAAGGAAACGAGAAGGTTCAAATATCATTCATATACAAGTATCCTGAGCTCTGTTATACACATGTAGCAGTTGTAACCAAGTGGGTCAAAGCAGCTCGTTGTCGACTTTACTTCTGTAAAATTGAGGGGTTTAATCTTGAAAATATTAACCATTTGTCGTGCAGAGTGGCTGATGCACGGTAAATTTATCAAGGCTCAAAGTCCTCACGTTGGCGGGGCATAGAAATTTGGAGAGCGGGATGCCAGCTCAAATGATATCTTTATTACCTTAGAGTGGTTCAGAATAGAATATATATAAAAACAGAGAGAGACAAAAAGAAAGAGAGAGAGAGAGATGGTTTTTCAGCGACACTGAATTCCTACTAATACGTCGTGAGTATATTTCTTTTTCAGAACTATCTTTCTTTATCCAAATCGGTTATAAAAACTATATATAAAACAAAAAATTTCAATAGATCATTATATATCACGAGAAACATAATATATACTCGATTACACGTACTGCAAACAAAAAATATTTGTCATCAGTTCTCCGGGAACTTTATGACCATACAAATGAAGTTATCAGCCTTTATTGACAAAATTTATTTATTTATTGTGGCCATAAGTGAGAGCTTATATATTATGAATTTTTAAATTTCTGAACATGATACTTGCATTTTTGAATTTCAATATTTATACAAGAATAAACAAAACAAAAAAAAATTACGTTAATAATTTTAATTTTGTCAAGATTTTTTTTTTTTTGAAATAAAGAGATGTTTAAAAGGACATATATTAATTAATGATTCAATTCAGCAAAGTCACATATTTCACATTTTCAAAATTCCATTTTTAATAAAAAAAATTATGAAACGAGGGACGTTTATCTTATAAACTTTTTTAATCCATTTTTTTGTTTTGTTCTTTAAAATTAAAAAATATTTCATAAAAATTAATGAAAAATTATTGCTACTATTTAATTTTATTTAGTTTCAATTGTGTTTTTAAGTATTTTAAAGTAATCGAATACTTTTAACTGATTAGAAAGTATCATGATCGTTTAATTATAAATACTGTTTTAGAATATTTACTACAAAACAATAAATTTTTAATTTGATATTACAAGTATGATTAAATTAATAACAATGTTATTAAAATATTACTCATATATACAGCAGTATTATATAAATATTACTCATATAATAATATAAAAAATATTACTCATATAGTAATATAAAATATTACTCATATACAGCAGTACTAAGGCATGTTTACATCTATTTCTATAACAAAATTTGCATTAAATTAAAAAATATATAAAATTTTATTTTTGAGAATTAGACATAAAGGAATAAAATTTAAATTATGGAAAAAATCATAAAACGCAAAAAATTCTATGCATTATTTGAAAAAGAGATATTCCAGAGGAAATATTGAATTTTATTAACAAAAATATTGAAGACAATTTTAAATTCTGGATTAACTTCAGCATAAATTGTTAGTAAGTTCTGCAACAATGACGATAATTTTGTTTGCTGAAATTTAAAAAAGAATGTTTTATAACAAAAAATTTTAACGAGCTTTTATTTTTTAATTATATTTAAATAAAAATATCTGCAATTGAAAATTTCAGAAATTAACTCTTCAGTTTGATAGCTTTATGCACTGTACCACACCAACACACACACAAATATTTCCGCCAGCGCTTTCGAATATAAACATTCTCAAAAATATCGTTTGCCCTTAACAGTTCACGGCAACCGTCACGTTTTTTCACACCCACGCTCTACACAATCAAAGAGAAAATGTCCAATAAACAACTATCACACGATCACTTCATCTACCCGATAAAAAAAAAATGTCACTAGTGACTCACCCTTTTCCACTTGATCCTCCAGGAGGTCCCGTGGGACCCCCTGTCCCCGCGCTCTACCTGTGAAATCTTTTTTTTTAATCCTAGTGTCTTCCAAACGATAAGGAACCTATCGAAATAGCAGACGATTAAGTTCTGGTTCGCCCGCTGTCTGAGCGCTCACCTACAACTACCTCGACCGCCGTAACAGGTTGTTTACTGTGACGTGACGGGGACCTCGCATTCGTTGCGTTTCTTCAAGAACCGGTGACAGTTCTGTTAGTTGGGATAGAATCGTAGTGCTTCTACGAAGTATGGGATTGGAATGAATTCGTGTTGAATTGGAAGAATTTGGTTCGGATCTTTTTGACCTTCCTGACCCGGTTTAAATAATCGTATCTAAAATCTTGTTTGATCTAAATATGTCTCATTAGGTTTGCAAATTTGCTTTGAATTATTTCGCTATTTATTTATAAATGTTAATATTTGAAATCGAATCCTTCAAGCACTTTGCAAACACCAAATTTTTAACAGTAAATTTTTTTAGTTTCAAAACGTGAGAATATTTAAGTACAACAATAATGATATTTCAGTTAGCATTTTTATGAATTGCTTTTTTCTGCATATTTTGAAAGATTAATTTTTAAACAGTTAAAATGAATGATATTCCGCTTATTGTTGAAACAGCTGTCTTGAAGAACACGACACAAGCTTTGTTTATAGTGTTAAAGTGATATCACCTCTTGTGAATCGTTTAATATACGAACTTTTTTGTATTTGTGATTAACGTCAGGGTACTAGGTTATTCTTCATAATAGTGATGTTTCTAATGCAGTATTATTAGTGGGAGCAATGGTGTAGTAAAATTTCTTAAAGAAAACATAGAATTAGACAAAAAAAATTTAATAATTTTTTTTATTAAAATCGTTTTTGCAGACTGATCACATATCCCCCCCCCCTCCTTTATATATATATATTTCTACTGTCTTCAAATCACTGATCGTACGAAGAATATAATTCTAGTATAATAGACATAAATTTAATTAATGAAACAATCCAATAAATGTACTCTAGAAGGAGAAAAAAGTTTAAGTCTTAAAGCCAGGTTACTTAATTTGAAATCTAAGAACTTGTACTAATTTATCTCTAATAAATATCCCAAGAAAAATTAACTACTATATTTAAAAACATTTCTTCTATTTTAGTTAAATATTGCATTATAATTCAAATTCCAAAGATTTTTTTTTTTCCTATTCAATCTCTGTTGGCATAGTGATTCATCAGAAAAGGTTTAGAAACGAATAGCATCGACGAGAAATGTCGATATGCATTTTACGTACAGAAACGATCACATGTTATGACTGAGTTTTTAATGTGTGTGTGTGCATTTAAAGTAGATAATATATATTAACCCACTAGCTCAAGCCCCTGTTCTCGCACGGGTAAATTTTTTAAAAATACAAAAATATTATTCTTAATATAATAGCTGTGAATTGTGTAAAGAGAGTAAAACCTAGTACAAAACAATGTATAGAAAAATGTAAAATAATTTTTTATGGAATGCACTTATTATTTATTTATAACGCCTTTTTTTTAAGCCCTCGAAACGGTCCTTGGAGGTCAGTTTTCGCAAACCCCCTTTTGTAGCGGATCTCTACTCCATGAAAGGAGCGCCCCGCTAAATTTCAATTTTGTAAATTTAATAGTTATGTGAAACGGGAATATTTATCTATTACATCCCTTAGGCCCTAGCTACGCCCTCTGGGGGCGATTCAGGTAAAAACGGGAACTTTCTTCATAGGTAAAGAGCTAACGCTAACTACATAACATCATACCACTCTTGATCGTACCGGGACTCATTTCTGAGTTTAAGTGGCATACACACACACACAATGTACACTTTCTTTTATAATATATACTGATTAACAACTCAATAAAATGAACAAAACTGTATCGATGTGGATAAAAAAATATATGTTCGGTTAAATTAAAATCAAAAAGACGCGTTTGATGGCCTCGGTAGCCAAGTGGTCAAGGTATCGGATCATGGCTAGCGTGTCATGAGTTCGAGCCCAGTACCACTAAAGACCCGCCGTGTAGGGGAACAATGCACGTTAAATCTATCGAGAGCCCAAACGTCCTCCTGTAGGTGTGGTGTGGTAGTTAGGAGAGGGGGTGCCAGCTCAGTTGTCGTCCACGTCACTTGACCATGGTTCAAAATTACGCGGTCCGTCACCAAAAGCCCTCGTGTAGCTGAACAGTGCGACGTTAATATTCACTCACTCACTTGATGATGGCGGAGTAGTAGAATAACATTAGGGCTGAAAATTTTCTCATAAATTGCTTCTGTATATCTTTAATAAAGCACGAAAAGAAATATAATTACTTTCTCTCTCATGTAAATGGTGAGTTCGGAAACAGGAAATAAAATGCTCCTAATCTTTTTTATATGTACTTCCTCAATGCGATTTCGGTTTAACACAAATTAAGCACAGCAATTCTTTTTCACTGCAAAGTTATAATGTCAACGATAAAACATGCTTTACGGGTATGGGTTCTTTTTATTAGTAATCCTCTTTATAAGGCTATTTTCCATCAATGTTAAAGGATAGGGTCAAACGGGAAGCATATTTGCCGGCAGGAAAAAGCTCCAATAATAATAAAAATTTCTATGGTATAAAAAAAATTATTGTTTAGAAGATAGTGTTCTTTGAATTTTGAGTTTTGGAAAAAATACGCAGTTTTCAGCATTATTGCAAAATGAAATTTGAGTTTTCTATGTTAAAGTATAGGAGTGAAAACGTAAAGCACATTTTAACAGAAAAAAATTGATTTTTTCGAGTAGAATTAAATTGTATATTAGAAAGCATGCTTCGCTCTTTTGACTAGTGTAGCTAGAATTAAGTTTTATGTTTTCATTAATGAACTATTTTAAATTTTAAGTTTATTCTGAATTATTTTTGGTGTAGTTAGGACTATCTCAAAGAGATGGCACCACCATCGTTTTGTAACGAATTTTTCTTGGCTACGAATATTTAATTTTGGCGATAGCTTTCTCAAATATAGTCGCCAGCTGAAATTATGGTAACCTGCAAGTTGTGACAAATAGTGTGGACAATAAAGAAGATTTATGATGTACACAGAGATTTAACATCTCAAACTTGATGAACTTTCCCATTTAGGAATGTTTTCAATATTTTCTGCATGTGTGCTTTAAAAATTTAAATTATATAGATAATTTATAATTATATGCTGCTTACATTTTTTTTTTTTTTGTTTTTTTTTGCCTGTTATTGATGAAATGCATAGAAAAATATTTAAATTCTGTGAAGCGAATGAATGAAAAATTGAAATTATACTTATTTTATATTTGATCGAATGCTGTGAATTGACTAGAGAACACAAATTACTACTCTTTGAAGCTCACAATTTAACATTTTAATCTAATTATTGTAATGCAATTATTATTATTATTTTTAACTAAAAAAAAAATTTTTTTTTCATCGAATAGATTTTATATTTAACGTACAATTTTACCATTAAACCATTGGAACAATCATTAACAAAATCTTGTTTTTTAATTAAATTAACAGAAACTTATTTTTTCAATTAATTTTCTCCAATTCTAAGCCGTACCCAAAATTCTCAGCCCGTTTTTGTGAAAAAAAAGACTAAAAATAGTGTTAAATATGTTATTAACATATGATAAATTCACGAAATAAAATGTTGCCGCGGTAGCCTAGTGGTCAAGGTAACGGACTCATGGCTGGCGTTTCATGAGTTCGAGCCTAGTACCCCTCAAGACCTGCCGTGTAGGGAAGCGATGCACGAGTGAGTGATTAATAACGTTGCACTGTTCAGCTACGAGAATGGTTTTTGGCGACGGACCTCGTAATTTTGAGCCATGGTCAAGTGACGAGGACGGCACCTGAGTTTCCCCCTCTCCTAACTAAGAGGGAGGTCCTAACATCAACGGGAGGACGTTTGAGTTCTCGACAGATTTAACGTGCATCGCGGCGGGTATTTAGTGGCACTGGGCTCGAACTCGTGACATGTCCCCCGCTCTCTTTTCCTCCCGCTCGCTAGTCTTTTCATATAACATCAAAAATATATGTTTATCTATATACTTTAAATATTATTTTAAAATATATTCTTCTAAGTGTGGAATGGGATTCCTTGAAAACCAGTGTCAAATTACTCATTAGGTGGAGTAGGTGATTGTCTATGGGCCCCACGCTTTTTTAGGGGTCTTAAAAATAAAAAATAAAAAAAAACCCCAAATATTTAGCTATTTTTTACTGCAAGAATTATAGTTTTTATTACAGATTTTAATAAATAATTATTGTTTATTTACATATTTTTTTAATTTGCTGATTATATGTTATTTATTTTCTGCAATGAAATATATTGCTAAAATGTTGTGTAATAAGATTATTAGACTACAGGGCCCCGAGAACTGGACTGCCTAGGGGTCTCCAAGTCGTTTTATCCAACACTGCGGGAAACATCTTACAGTTCTAAGGGTTCCATGAGCCGAAAAAGTTTGACCACTGATCTTTCTCCAGAAATAAGAACTCTTCCATGGACAAGATTCACTACTGTTTTACCCCCTCCCCTCCCCTGAAAAAGAAAAAAGAAACTAGCTTTTCTTTAACCAGTTTTACGAATGTGACCCCCCCCCCCCCCTCCAATCCTTAACGAGTGTTCCCTTTCGCTGAGGGGAGAATTTTGTTGAAAGGAGTACCCCAGAGAAAAAATTATTGCCCATCTTGGGAATCTTTAGAAAAATATTTGTGCCCAAAATTTCACAATAGCCAACGCCATCTAGATGTCATGTAAGAAGTTTAAACTACGAAAGGGCTTCACCTTACACAAGCGAACAAGCCGCAGAGGTAATGACCTTGAAGTTAAATATCTAGATCAGTGGTTACCAAACTTCCTGTACCCATGGACTTTTTTTTATAGGAACATTTTGGCTACGAACCTCCAAGTGACTGATTCTATTATAATGTGACCCCCCAACATTCCATAACTCTACTACAATTTTTTTATAGAAAAATTATAAATTTAACTTTGATGTCTTGAATGGTAAATATTGTTGTAAAAATAAAGTATAAATAAAACATAGTGATATATTATCTGAAGAAAGTATTTATTCAAATGATAACTTTTGCATTAAAATATAGAAATATGTTTTTCTTTTTCTATGAGATTGGTTATCGTAGCAATAGAAAAAATAATACTGCTTTCTATTTAAAATTTAAGACATATATTATAGTTTAAAAAAAACTAAAAAACACGCTTTTATAGTTAATTGAACTGAAAAGTAAAAAATAATTCTTAATATAAGAATAAAATGATTAACAAAAAAATTAATGTCATTGTGGTAAAAGCGTGGGGTGCTCGATATCAATTGTTATAATTTCTTACTAGTTCTATTCCGAAATGCAGAGTTAGTGTAAAAATGTAGTACGAAGCAACCACGCTTTTACCACAATGACATTCATTTTCTCATTAATCATTTTATTATTATATTAAGAATTATTTTTTACTTTTCAGTTCGATAAACTATTAAAGCGTGTTTTTTTTTAAAAAACTATAATTTATTTTTAATTTTTTAGTTTGATCTACAATAAAAGCGGTTTTTTTTAAAGTTTTTTAGACTAGCATTTGTTTGGTTTGTTGTCTTTGTATACGCGTTTTCGCTTTAGGGTTGTAACTTAATCCTTTAGTCTCCAAATCTGGAAATAGGATCTGGAATTAGTCGCCAAATCTAGAAACAGGGTCTGGAATTAGTTGCCAAATCTGGAAATTGTTATTCCTGATGATCCTGATCAAGACAATGGAACAAAATTATTAATTTATTGTATTTTCATCGGTCCTTGACAAGTGTGCAAAATTTCGAATTAATCTGACCTTTTAAAGTGAGCAAAAATTGAATTAAAAAATTCCGTTACATACAGGTGAAACTTATAAAAGAATGATAAAAAAAAATTGTTCACTTCACATATCGGGATCATGTGCAAAACGAAACGAAACTGTTGATTAGATGCATGACTCTTTTATACTGCTATATTTTTGACAAGTTATTACCTGTAGCCACAC
The DNA here is from genome assembly GCA_019973975.1 of Trichonephila clavata. Taxonomy (NCBI): domain Eukaryota; kingdom Metazoa; phylum Arthropoda; class Arachnida; order Araneae; family Nephilidae; genus Trichonephila; species Trichonephila clavata. The sequence continues at coordinate 96,496 of BMAO01029696.1, read as the reverse complement.
TCACCATATTCTCCACAAAAATTTACTTTAAATGAAATCAATAAACACCTAGATAAATTTTTTGCCAGCAAGAAACAAAAATTTTATGAGCGTTGAATCATACTACTGCCAAAAAGATGGCAAAAGGTATTTGGCAAGAATGGATAATATATTATAATTCAATAGAATATTTATTCATCGTAAGAAAATCGTCTTTCATTTTCATAAAAAAATTAAATTATTTTCCGAAAAACTTGATAGCTTATTTTACTTGTTAAGGCTATTATTATTTTTTTATTTTCTCCTTTCCAAATTTCCCCCAAAATAGAAAGAAATATTTTCTGAATTAAAGTACTAGGAGCCTTTGAAGGATATCTTTAAAATAAGATAATAAATTTCCTTTTTTTTTACTATTAGGTAATTTTTAAAATCTTTTTCCCAGAAGGGCCAAGTGCAGAAGTTTGCAAGTAAGGCCATGCTGTCTATTTCTTAGGAATGTCGTAGAATTTTCTCAATAGACTACCTGGAGAAGGGCCAAACCATCACTAGTGACCATTATTATATACTTCTGAATAAAGCGTACGATCCTCTTTTCACGAAAAAGCTTGGTATGATCCTAAATGCTGTCGTCTTCTTGCTAACAATGCACCTGCTCAATCATCTCGAGATGTGGTTGATGAATTAAAGCGATGTTCCTTTGAAATTTAGCTATACCCACCCTACTCTCCCAAACTCGCTCCAAGCGACTTTTCTTATTCAAATAACTCAAAATGTCACAGAGGGTCAGAGATTTGACAACAAAAAAATTGAGCCTTTTAAAAAATAAAACAATAGTGTTTGGTGCAATCTGCTGAATTATGCTATAATGGCTTTTAAATAATCAAGAAACGCTGAGAGAAATGTAAAATTCTGGATGATGACCATGAAAAGAAATCTTAAGAGTAAAAAATAAAATGTAAGTTTTATCCCCATTATTTTTCATTATAATCGGAACTTTATGATACCATCTCATATCTTACAAAACCAAATATGTTGAACTGAGATTTGAAATTTTAACAAAAATTTGTAATTTTTTCATCCTTTTAACTTAAATGACTGGATTACAACTTTTAACTACTATTTCATGTGTTTACTATGAGAGCTATTATTACAAAAAATAAAACAAATATCGAAAGAAAACAAAGAAGAGCCAAATAATATATAGCTGATAACTTCCGTAAATTTTCTGTTATTTAAGACAATTTTAATTGCAATGAATTGTTAGTAATATAGAAAAGCATTCAAAAGCTTTCAATATCACGATCATTGACAATTTTAAAATCTTGACAAATATCTGAATTTTTGTTTCATTTTCAAGAATCCCACCCCCACCTCTGAAAAAAGAAATTCAATTGACCTAATAGCTTTCTTCTGTGAACCCCCGATTATTATTAATAAATTATTTTTTAATCTTAAATAGCTACCACATACTTTAAAAATTACACTATATTGCAAAAAATTAAGAATGAAGAACAAGAAATATCATAAAGTTATAGAATATTTAAAAAGAATAATTTGTAAGGATGGGCAATGTTTTTATAAATTTATGAAAGTACATAAACTGATTGACCCTAAAATTATATTTTACCCTAGTAAAAAAAAGTAATTACATTTTAATTAAATTAACTTATCTAATTTATTCTAAAGGGATTAATTAAAATTGCCCCAATCGAAATAGCTGATGATTAAAAAAATGAAATATATTTTCAATTTGTGGTCATTGGTATTCAAGTTTCAAATTTAACTTCATTTTAGGCATGCATGCTCTTTTGAATTTGTTCAGGATGTTTTTCACTAGTTAATGAGAGACTGGCTCTTGAAAAAAAAAGTAATTATCTTGATTAAACGGCTTACTAACGCTTTCGTAGTGCCATCTCGTGGCGAAATTGGGATTTAATCAAAAATGGAAATCTTTCATACAGTAATGTAAAAGAAAAAATGAAACTCTCTCTCTTAAGTTTATATTTATACATGTAAGTTTAAAACTACCAATTTTTTTATTTGTTGAATTTTTATTGAAACTTCGTTGACCACTTTGTGCAATCGTACAGAATATAGGTGAAAGGATGCTTGTGATAATCAAATATTTCAAAGACACGAATAAAAAATAAATTTCTGTCTGTTTCTTAGGAACACGTAAGTGAATAAAAGTGTTTAATCGGAATTTATAATTTTTTACAGGTTTTATGACAAGAAATTAACTTAACTTGAGACAAAGTAGAATGTCAGCTCTACAAAACGACGTAGCATACTGACAGCTGTCAGCGAACTTTTGTGAAAGTCAGAAGTAGAGTATTAGAAGCGTTCAATACAAGAAGGAACTTATTTTGCTCGTCGTTATAAAATTTATGAAAGGATTTTATTCTAAGGGAATTTCGCAACAGTGAGAGAATATTGCACAAGAATTTAAATGGTTCATGTGACAATTAAAATTCTTTTAAACCATGGCTCTTTAAATATAAAAAAATTCTTAAAAATTTGCAAAAATTTGTAAATGAAATTTCTTAGGACATACTTAATTTCAGTTCATTGAAGAAAAAATATCAGGGCAATTTCTGAATAATATCTTGTTTCAGAAACATAACATTGGAATATTGGATTAACTTAATTTAATTAGAATGAGCGGTTTTTTTAAAGTAATACATATTATATAAAACATTCAAAATAATTTCTGTACATTAAACATATACACCGGATCAGATTTCTCTTATGTTAGTTAAAAAATTTGAACTTATTCTTCAAAAATTCACAGAATACATTCCTCCTCGTTTCAATACATTTTCGAATAATACCACTAAAACATATTGTATATCCAAAATATATATCGAATAAAGTTACAGCTTCTGCAATCAACTGTGTAATTTTTATATATGCCGATGACTGCAAAAAGGTTAACGAATGCATGAAAAATCGTATCAATCTGGAAAAAGACAGAAATGAACGCACAGTCGGTACAATGCCCGTCATTGAAAAAAAAAAGGTCTTGGAGACAACTATAGCCCAAAGACAACCCATAATAAAGACAACAGTAATTGAATACTTCTCCATCAGTCTGACCCAGCTGAGATAAGTACCTAGCCAGAGCTACTCATTTTTGAACGCTGTTGTGACCTTAGTTTAACCGACACACACGGTCGAGCATTAAAAGGAAGAAACAATATTTCGGCATATAATCAAAGAGATTCATTCAACAATCAATTGTGAAGATGATTTTGAAGATAGTGTCAGACTTATCGTTCGTTTCTTCGGCATAAGCGAATGAAATTGTAACTAATAAGCAGATGGATATGGATTGAAATTAATGATGAATACCTATCTGAATTCTTAAAATAGTTAGTTACATGATGTGTCCATAATTGATCTTGAAATGTAAAAAAAATTGTGAATTTTAAAAGGTCCTCTATTTTTATTTGCTATTTTAGATAAATAAGATCATAGTCCTTATTTCAAAGTGAAAGAAATATTGGCTGCTTAAACACTGTATCTAACTATGAATGTAACTAATAAAATTATTATAAATTTCATATTTTTCAGTTTTAATATAATTCTTTATGAGCTATCGAAATACTTTTTTCTTTCGGAATAACTCTAATTTAGAACGATTTATTTTAAAAGGAGCACATTATATTCCCCATAGTAGTTTATATAAAGATTTTTTTAGAAACGTCATTTTTTATTTCACAAAAGTGACTAACTTTTTTTATATTAATTTAGGAAAATAGAATGAACGTTTATAAAAAATTTAAATTTGTGTTTACAAAATATATAAAAAAAAATGTTCTACCTTTTACTTTTCTAATCACTCAAACGATCATAAAGATATCTAGATGTATGATAATATCTCGAAAATACACTAAAATTAATTACATATATGTTCAACTTGCATCGATTATGCATTACTTAAGTTAGGTTACAGGTTTTGTGGGGTATGGAGCAACAAAGGCTATTATTCCTATGCATTACTATATTTTCTCCAACTGCAAAAAACATATTTATACTAATTACAAAAGATGCCAATTTAAGCGACACAACTTTAAAAACAGACGATTATATATTAGAAGAAGAAAGTAATGAAATAAATTAGTTACAGGAATTACAAATATCGAATTAAAGCAGACGATAATAATGTGGAAGAGAATTTTCAACTTAAAATATATGCACATAACTACTATATACATAAGTTAACTAGTCAAAAATTAGCTCAATATAAAGAAAAATTTATACAGAGCTAAATACTTTACAATGTGTGAATCATTTCTATGTGCACAACTTAAACAAAATGTGCAGGAAATTTGAATATGCCAAAGAAAATAAAGAATGGAATAAATAAAATTAAAAGTTAATATAAGATATGGTTTAAAAATATCGAATGTGATGTTTAACCAAAAGATCTTGTTTTCTAAACAGAATATATTTCACCGTAGAATTTGTAATAAACATAGTTTCATTGGACCTGGAGACCATCGGTCGTTAACTAGGGCTTGGAGCATTTTGTTAAGTCACCTAGTAATAAATATCATTTTCCCACTCCAAGCATTTTATCCTCCCTTCTACTTAATTTCCTCTATATGCGAGTATATTTTGATTTTTCGTTTGTCGATTGCTTTGATAACAGAATTTAATTTCATTTAATTAATTTTTTAACTTTACGTTGTTAGCTACGTCATTTAATTAATGTAAACATTTTCAACTAAATTATTGTGGTCTTATTTAACCACGAAAGTAATAAATGTCCCCTCTCTGTGAACTTCTATACTTCATTATTTTTCACACTTTTAGGGTTCATCAAAGACAAGGCGTTACATAATATATCATTTCATTGCAAGTTATTTTTTTAAAACATATCCTGTCTGTGTATGAGAGAACCAGATGTAATTAAATTTTCTTCAACACTAGGCTCAATATTTGAAGAAACAATGTAACCAAAACTCGACTTTTTTTTCCATTTCTAGATCTCTTTCTTTATGTCTTATTTGATTCCATTCAAGCAGAATCGTCAGTTAAGAATCTGAATTGAGTGCACTGTCCCTGATGTCATGCGGTGCAACGGAGCGTAAAACCTCACGAGACGATTGCAAATAAACGGAAATTGTTTCCTTACTCGTACTCTCCGTCATTGTTTTGATTCCATGTTGATTGGATTTTGAAAGTCAACTGAACTAGGAAAGAAAACACACAGTCTAGAATTATTGTTCTAGGCCTTACACTGCGTGTTTCTCAAATTTACATCTGATATACCAGTCAGCAAAATTTTCTTCTTATAGCATTCTTCTACCTTTTTGTTTATTTTTTAAGGAGATTTTGTGCTTTCTGCTCGATTTGATACGCCACACATTCCAGCAGTATTTGTTCCGTTCAAATAGAATAAGCCTGGGATAAAAATGTCTTCTAAGAAGGAAGAATGACATTGACACATTTTTAGCTTCAGGCATAATATACTGAAGATTCTAGGGATGCATTGTTTGGATTTCGTTAATTAAATCCCTTTTTTTTTTCATACCGTATTACAGAACATGTGTCCTGTCTCTATATAAATATGGATAAAAAGGGGGGGGGGGTTATATGTGGATGCATATGTACATCCTTAAGCAATTTATTCAGAATAAAAAATAAATTCAAATGAGAAAAGAACGTCTAATACCGCCAACTTCAGATTGTTTGGGAAAGTTGAAATGCATATTATTAACATGATGCATATTGTAACCCTGATGTGAAATCAGGGAATTCTAGGATGACCTTTTTTATAAGAACATTATTTTATAAAGGAATTACTTGTCATACGATATTTATTCTCATTTACATAGTTTTATTTTATAAAGGCAATATTTGTCATACAATATTTAATCGCATTAAAGTAGTTTTGATTAGATGAAAAACGTTTAAATTAGATACGTTGAACTCAACTTTTGGAGTTTAGTAAAGTTTCGACCCAAGGATGTCTTAAGGCATGAGCAACAGGGCCCAGGGCCTCAGCCACAATGAGTGCCTGGTCTCGTTCTCAATACAGCCTTAATAAAATCATTATTCGAATAATTTCAACGGTTAAATGTTATTTCCAGTTGTATTCTTCTAAAAACTGGGAATTTCGGACGAAATGTCTACTGGCTACATGTGATAACCGTCGTCCATGTATAGGCATAAGTCTACCACCATACACCGTCATTACTCATTCAGTCAAAAGGCGGCAGTCGGTCGAGTAGGTTTGCGCGACTGTAAGTCATACGCATTTATTTGTTTTAGGTTATTGTTTATATGAGTTTTTAACAACCTATGCTATGTTATGTCTACTTTAAAGGTTATAGGAGGGGCCTACATTTGTGTAAGGGCCCAGGGCCTACTTTTATACATATGGGTCGAATGCCTCAATAAGTCTTAAGACGTCCCTGTTTCTCTCTACTAATCTATATATACTTAGCCCTCTCTCTTTCACGGCTGAGGGAAACATTTCTCTCCCCCCTCAGTATTTTAAAATTGGTGATTGTCATGTTTAATAATAACCTCATCTGCATTTTTAATTCGGAATGTCAAAATAGAACGTATACTGAAAGCAATTACGTAAACGGTAAAGTTTTTAAAAAACAGAATAAACGGCCAAATCAATTGATGCCAATGATAAAATATTCGATTAGCTGTATTCTTATTTTTATAACATTTCTATTTCTTGTGTCATGTAATAATATTAGTGTATTTTCTCATATCTTTTATGTTGTATTTTAACAAATGATAACAACTGGCTGTGAATTACAAATAATTCTTTGGGTATAACGCCATCCTCTCTATGTTATTCATATTAAATTCCAAAAAGACTACACATTAATGTGTATTATTCCATTGATTTCTATTTATTTTATGTTTAAACAAACTAAAATAAACAGTGACATACTAATATTTACTCTTATTAATCTCATGGCCCTGCAATGATTAAAAAACTAACTGCTTGTATCACTTCATTCTACTATAAATAATTGTTGATACTAACATATTAGTTGTATATTTTTAAACTTCACCAAATATTGAAGAAAAAAAAACACGAAAGTCGTTGAGATGCGTACAAACAGACGAAGCGTGGAAACTTGCACCTGCGCTTACAGAGCATTTTCTTCTAAATGCACAGGCCACACCCGCGTGTACGCTTACGTAATACGTAATCGACTATAAAAATGTGTACCTTTGCTGAGAGAACCATTCGTTTTTATTTTTCGTTTATTATTTTGAGAAAAATTTGAAAAAATTTGTGGAGTCTCTAAGTCCTCCCGTTGACGAGGTGTGAAATCTTGGAGTCGAAGGAGCCAGCTCAGGTGTTTTTCGCGTCACTTGACCGTGGTTCAAAATTTCGAAGTTTGACAACAATATTTCTTGTGTTGCCGTACAGTACGACGTAAATCAAAATCAAATGAAACTGTTCTATCATATTAGTTAATTTATAAAATACTAGTTATTTCCTAGAATAATTATGTGAAGTATGAAATTATTTATTATACACACATTTCAATTGACTTGGTCTGTTATTTAATGAGATATTTATGTATTCTAGAAAATAGGTGAGTTACACGCTTTGATGTTAACAAACACGCATATATGTACTCAACATTTTATACACAAGAAAATTTATAGGAAAGTTTTCAAGCAATCCCCCTCCCAATTGAATATTAATAAATTATGCAGGGTGTCCCAGGTTCGTAGGAACGAACTTTAAGGGAGGTAGAGGACTTCATAAGGATTCAGATTTGTATAGCAACCAATGGTTGAAAGCGTCTTCATCGCCGGTATCCAATACATTTTGTTTCATGTATGAACAAAATGTATTGGATACCGTTCGAAGGAATCCGAGTACTATATGTTGGAAGTTCGAGTCACTCGTTCCCCGCCCTCACTATGCCTTTTCCCTCGTAATGATCCATATTCACACAAACTGTGATTCAAATTAGCAAGCATCAGGCGGTGCGGTGCCTCTCTCTGTGGGTACCTTTCGCGATGCAATTTTTCTGTCAATTTTGCATTTCCTTCTGCCAGTTCGCAAATCCATACTCCTCTGTGGGTGATGGCAGCTCAAATGACTGCGATAACTGACTGTTTACTGACATGTCCTTGTGAACAACGCAACGTAGTGGCAAACGATGACGTTTCCGACCATGGGTTGCTATGCAAATCTGAACCCTTATGATGTTTTCTTCTTCTTCAATGGTTCGACATCTCTGGGTGGGCTTTGGCCTTCTTCAGAAGTTTTCTCCATGCATCTCTACTTTTAGCAACTGTATTCCAGTTTTTGACCTTTAAAATATTTAGGTCTTTTTTGACACAGTGAATCCATCTTAACGGAGGTCTGTCCCGAGGTCTATTTCCCATGGGCTTTGACAGAAAGACTTTCTTGAAGAAACGATCTTCATTCATTCTAGCCAGATGATCAGCCCATTTAAGTCTCTTTAATTTGACAAATTTTACAATATCAGGATGCTTATAAATATTGTAGAGTTCTAAGTTAGATCTTCTTCTAGATGATCCATTCACTTGGATCCAACCAAAAAAGCAGCGTAAGTTCTTTCTCTCGGAAATTCCCAAAGCTTCCTCATCACGTAAAGTCAATGGCCAAATCTCTGATGCATAACGTCAGGACAGATTTATATATAAGACTTTTGTAAAGAAGCAATATAGTTCTTAATTTGAGAAAACTGGATTTTAAATAGCTCTTCAAGGCATAAAAACATGTATTTGCAGCAATGATTATTTTATAAATTTCTGGGACCAACTTATATTTTTATTATTTATCTCAGTTCCCAAATAAGTAATACTGTTTACTTTTTCAAATTTATAATTGCTAATTTCTATGTGACTAAGTTATAAGTCGGACTTTAAACAAGGCTAATATTTAGTTTTATTCTCCTTTACAGATAAGTTAAATATTTTAGCATTTGGTTCTAATGCTCTAAATGCCTGTTTAAGAGCTGGTGCTATTCGGACAATAATGCAAATGTCATCAGCATAAGCAGTATTTGAACTGATTTATTAAAAATATTTCCCCTAACATTGATTTTTGAGTCTCTAACAACTTTTTCAAGTGCTATATTAAACAGGAGGCATGCCAATGCATCTCCTTGTCTCCCTCCATTTTTCACCTTGAGTTGTTCGGTGAAATCACTTTGTATGCTTACTTGAATTTTGATTTCTTTGAGAATGATGTACCTTACCTCCCTTTAAAAATTGTCCCCACGAACCTGGGACGCTTTGAATATTTTAACAGCTACTATCTTATACTTAATAAGAAAAGTTTATTTCCAAATTCAGATTTTAATTAAAAAAAGTAGACAGGGAAGAATTAATCCATAATAAAACTCGAGAGTTTTATTTGCAATCGTGTTGAGATCGTGAGATAGAATAAATTATGATATTTTGGAATAAATCAAAGATACAGAGTGTTTTCTTGTTTCTGAAATTTGAGTGAAGAGGAAAATTCATGTTCCTGTTCGTTATTTTCCTGGTGGAAGCAATGTCAAAAATACAATGATTTTGAGCTATTCCTGCAGCCCGGATCTGTTACTGTTCTAAATGTTTGTCCTTCAATCACATTATCATTGCAAGGGAAAGGTGTGTTGTTTGAATAAAATACTGGATTGCCATTGAAAGTTCACAAAGTTCCGCATACTTTGCGTGCTATTCAGAAAAATTCGTGACTTCTATTTGGATGAATATCTTTTTCCTCCAAAATGGCACAATAAAATGAGCAAATGACAAATTTATTTGCATAATGCTTTTTTGTTTGAAGAGATAAAATATAATAATTGAGTGAACAAATTTATGTGAACAGAGTATAATATAATTGCTTAAAATAAATATTTATAAAAACTGTAATTACAAACATGTATTAAAGCTCGAGGCTTAATAACAGTAATTTAATAAATTTTGCTTTTTGTATAGAATATTTAAATAAGTATGTTGCTGTGTGTTTTCAAAGCATTTAAGTTTTATGTTTTATAAAATAAGAATTATTTTCTAATTTTTTCAGAGAGCATACATGCAGTTTAGAATAATTATATTCTTGTTCAGTGTTATTTTTGTTAAAAAAAATCATTACTTTCAACAGAAATTCCAAATGTTGTTTTTATAGCAGAACATAATTACTGCGCCAAAAAAATAATTGGAAATTTTAGTTTTCAATTAACTCTGTATTTTCTGATGTCAAGCTTAAATTTCAACAAGATTTAAAGCACGAACCATTTGTAAATATGAGTTTATGTTTTGAGAACATTCTGGAACAATAATTATTTATTTAGAGTAAAAAATCTGTGAAAGAGTTAAAGAGATTTAGAAAAAGAGTTTCTTTTTAATTTTGTATAATTATTTGTTCAGCGCTGAGATTTATTTGTAATATATTTTTTTATATCACAACGCGACAACTTTTTTTTTATTTCTTTAAAAAGTTGAAAAATCTTTTTTCAGTTTTCGATGCAAAACTATTTTTGGAATTCTCATTATAAAAGGTTTGATATAACAAAGATAAAAACTAACGATGATTAGCCATTCTTTAAACTTTTTTCACACTTAATGACATTCTAAAATCCAACCAAACATACCACAAATTTTCAAAATGTAAATAGTCCCTCTCATCTGTTTCTTATTCTTCATCGATTTACTATTAAACTATCGGATAAAAAAATTAATTTCGGCAATAAAAGTTTCTTATGTAACTTACTGTTTCTTGAAGTAAAAGTAGCTGTTTTTTAGCATGACGTACATCTTGAAGGAGTTGTTCTATAAAGCTCTCTGACATTCGAAACTCTTCATCTAAAAACAAGCAAATAAAATATTAAATTCTATTATTGTTGCAACAATTTTACAACTTGTTTCAACATTTTAAAAATGAATACAGGAACATTTTTTTGGAACATAAATATAAAAAAATAAGTAGGAATTCAAAATATTTCAGAATGATATACATTCAATTTTTATAAACTCTAAGAGTTAATTAAATTTACTTACTGTTAACAAAAAAGAGGAAAAAATTGAATTGATTCTTCGTGTTAAGAATTTAAGCAATCTTGAAGAAAGACCACAGAGAAATGCTGTTATATTGAAAGAATAATCTGAATCTAAGCAAATAAGTATTTTAAATGGAAGAGAAAAATCGTTCCTAATTAAAAATTATAATCGAATTTGCGATACACTAGATTTAAATTTCGTGAGTTAAAAACCTAAGTTATATTTGTGAAATCAGTACGTACAAACTCATTATAGAAGGAATCATTTGGAATCAAAATTCAACTGGAGAAAGAAAATAAATATTACAAGATATAAAATTTTTTGGAAAGGGTCATATTCCAGGAATAATCTGAACAAAAGAAATAAATTTTAGTTTTATTTTGAGTTGCACGATGTTACATTATCGTTTGGAGAAATAAAAGAAAAGTAAATATAAGTACAAATCTATCTATATAAATAAATAAAATTGAAGTGTCTGTTTGTAATAAATTAGCAGCTTTACTATGCATTTAAAGGTATATACGGTAATATTCAAAATCAATTTTAAAATTTTGTCTGTCTGTCTGTTTGTTCCGGCTAAACTCGAAACGGCTGGTGCGATTTAAAATCCTTTCAATTAATGGAAAGCTACAGCATTATCAGCGAGTAACATAAGGTACATTTCATTCCATATTCCTACGGAACGGAAACTGGCGTGGGAAACTGTGACTTTGCTTACTCTACCAAGTTATGCAAAATTATGCATTTGGTCAATAATGGAATTTCACATTTATAACACAGTGAATTGAAACACAGTGTAATTTAGTATCTTTACAAAAAGCAATTTTTAAATGGTTTTTTATTAAACGCATAATGTTTATTACGTTACGTTTGTTAAATGTCAAACTCAAAGTTTGAGAAATATCGCCAAGATGGCTAAGAAGTTCTCTATTCCGACAATCCCAGATATTTTAATGCAAATTTTCTACCACATTTTAAAGAGGGAAACGAAATAAAGTTTTAGCGAATTGCGCGCGTGACATTGAAAATTTCATGGTAATATTAACTTACAGTTTCATAAAAGTTTTCATTTTTCGAATGTTTACTACTTTGAATTTTTTTAAAATCTAATTATACGATATTCATATTTTGCACAAAATTTTTCACTTATACTGAACCTAGATATTTTACGTGGAAGTATTACTTTGAAAATATATACTAGATATTACTATGGAGGAAGCCATACAATGTCACTCGCCGAATAAAATTAGGGAGCTTTACGCAATACTTTCATCTTCGGTCTTTCTAATCCTCAAACCTTTTGGAAAAAGTACGAAGACTACATGGCGGAAGATATTTTGCAGCAAATACAAGCAAATATGCCTTTCAATCAACACATCTACAACGAAACGCAATAAAGGTTTTCAAAATGGTTGGGAAGAAGCTACCAAGAGATTAACATTTTAAAATCACCACTTTAACAATAAAAGTTAATTTACGATTAAAAAATCATTTGTTATATTATTTCAAGGTAATTGAATAATCAATTGAGTAACCAAAATCATGATTTTGGAATGATTATTCCTAGATGTGTCGACGGAAATGGCTTCGATATTGAAATTGCTTGAGAATTAAACTATGATTTTATAGCATTGTAACATCAAGTAAAAGAATTTATCCCTCAATTAACTCCAGAACAAAGTCACGTTTTCCAACAAGTGTTACGTAAAATAGAATCCGGCAGTGGTGCACTCTTTTTTCTCGACGCCCCTAGATGAACCGGAAAAACGTTTTTGCTTAACTTATTATTAATGACCATCAGAAAAACCCAGAAGATAGCAGTTGCTATGGCTTCTTCGGGTATAGCCGCGACTTTACTGACCAACGGTCGTACTGCACATTCCGTTTTAAAATTATCGCTTAATCTTGCATTTGAAGATTCACCCATCTGAAATTTCAGAAAAAATAGCTCTCGAGATAGGATGCTTCGACAATGTAAGCTTTTAGTGCGGGATGAAAGTACAATGTCTCACAAGAAAGCTATAGAAGCGTTAAATCGGACTCTTCAGGATTTAAGAGATAGTACAGATATTATAGGAGGAATGGTACTTTATTATATATTGGCTGGTGAATTTTCAAAAACTCCCCCTATAATCCTGTCGCATATGAAATCAGTCTCTATTAAATCATCAAGCTTATGGGCAAAATTTGAAAAATTAAGTCTGAAAACGAATATGAGAGTGTATCTTCATAATGACGTAGATTTGGAACATTATGCAGAGACGCAATTGAAAATCGGTTATGGATGTTTGGACACAAATGCTGGAGGATATATTTTACTTCCAAAGAATTTTGTAATGTAGAAGAAAATGATGTAAATCTTATTGCTCAAATTTGCCCGGGCATGCAACAAAATTTAAATTGGGATCAGTGGTTGCGCGCAAGATCAATATTGGTGCCTAACAATGACATTGTCCATAAAATTAACATTGAAAATTTAAACGACGTGCGGGGGAGGGGGAGGAAATGAAGAAATATTTATCAATGAATACTATCATGAATAAAGAACAAAGTACTTCATATCCCACGGAGTTCTTAAATTCACTTGAACTTTCAGGTGTACCCTCACATAAACTTCAATTAAAACTAAAAATAAAGACTATGTAAAGGAACGAGGCTTTGTATCACAAAACTGATGCAGAATATACTTGGTGCCAATATTTTAACATATGTCATGAAAAGGGATAGTGTTATCATACCTCGAATTCCAAGTATCTCCACTGACCTACCGTTTCAACTGAAACGATTTCAATATTCCCAGTTTTAATGTTGCTATTACCAAAGCTAACATTTCAGATAGCAGGGGTGCATTTGGAAAAGCAATGTTTTCCCCATGGCCAGCTATATGTAGCCTGATCGGTGTGTCCAATGCCCAAATCTTCACATATTTGCAACTGACGGAAGGACATTTAATATGGTATACAGTTCTGTTTTGAGCTCTTTTAAAGAGAAATTATACATTAAACGTAGATACTTTCGATTTTTAAAAATATTAATAGCTTAAGTAATTGAATTTTTGTTGTTAATTATTATTATAAATTACATTTTCAGTTTTTTTAAACTAAGCTCAATTTTAGAATTTTTAAATTTTATAGGTTCCAGTCAAGCAATAAAAAATTACTATATTACATTACTTACTTTTTAATGATAATGATTACGACTTTGACAGTTATTTAAAGACATCAACGCGAGCAGAGCCGCGGGTAAAAGCTAGTATCTGAATATAATTTATATTAAAATAATTATTTAACAGAAAAAAGGAGACACCATTAATAAAATAATTAAGAATATATTTAATTCATATATACAAAGTTATTGCATTTTTCTGGTATTTCATTAAATTAATGACGCAATATAAAAATGCAAGAAAATGTAGACGCACAAAAATAAATTTAACATAATTTTCTCTTAAGAAACTAAGCGATCATATAATAATATCGAATATTGTGTTATAAAAAACAGAGTTTAGATTATATTTAGGGGGAATGGAGGAAAATATTTTTATTTCGCATAGAATTTGGCGGTTAATTCAAAGCGATTTTTATTGTCAATCAAAATATATTCATCAGTGCAATTGCGAGAAAGCTTCATATTTCAGATAATCAAAATCGTGAAGTACATTATAAACAAAGAGAAACATTTCTTATCATATTGTGTATGACTGTGGGAACTAAGGCTTGAAAAATAAGATACATCCACAGTTTTCTTATCAACGAGTCAAGTAGAAAAAAGTAGAAGTTTATCGCATTCCTAGAAAATTTCAAAGTTGAATAAAAGTTTCCCTTTTTCTTTTTTTAATAGAAGTATATGAATTTAATTTTAGAATTCATATACGATTAATTTCTTAAGTTTGATAAAGTAGAAAAAAATATTACAATACATCACAAATATTAAAATAACTAATTTCCAAGCAATACAGCAAAACGAATTCATAATAAATTCTACAGACAGAAAATTTTAGAATTATTTTTTACATGAAACAAAAATCAAAAATCAAATGCAAAAAATTACATATTTAATATATCGAATTTAAAAAACAACAACAATTTTCACAGAGTATGTATCATTTTCTTTCGATAACTAATGCATAACTTATAACTTAACAACTTTTACCCCTGATAAACATATTTCTAGCAATGTACATTTAAGATTGCTTACCTCTTCTTTTTTTAACACTGTTTTCTAGTTCTATCGAAGTTCACTTCCTTTGAAATATGAATAAGTTGACAATGATGGTCAGTCTCCAACAAGATTTTTTTATATCAATGAAGGCAATATAATTTTTTATAAATGAGAATGAGGATTTCCAGTTCTCAATTCATTTCTTAACAAACTCTATATATTGATAATATAATTGAAAACTCTTTTTAAAATGTAAAGAAAACCGTGGGAAAAACCCCCACTGCTTTAAAACAAGAATGCAAGCAATTTTTAAAACTGTATTTTTGAGGTTTCTGATATATTTTAATAAACTTCTGCAAGCTATTAATTTTTTAGCATATTTTAAGTGTATTTTATAACTACAAAAAAGAATAGTTGGAATTAAGTGAAAAATTTAAAAACAATTCGAATTTTAACCGGCAAAACAAAGCCATGCCAACAAATATCACATGACGAGATTATCGATTTATATATAATGTCAAATGTTAATTTGTTTTAACCAACATAAAATTAGCATACTGTTGGTGAAAAATCTAGAAATTCCATACCATGATCAAAAAACACATATACGGCTAATCTCTATCAGGCCATATTAATATAAAAAATACAGTTAACATATCCTGTGTTATATTATGTACTTCGTACAACAATGTATAATTCCCCAGATATATTGTAATTTATTGCTCTCACGAAAAGTGCAATACATTTCTAATAAATATAGAAGAAGATTGTTTTATAAATAAAAACTGTGAAATGTGTTGCATGGGACATGATGGCTGTAAGAACGAGTTCAATTCAATTTATGGCAACATCCATTATTTAAATTCAACATTTTTCGAAAGAACTGAATTTCGAACCCACGATCCTTCATTAACAAGGTCTCTGTTTTATCAACTAGCATCCCACAGCTTCCTCTGATTGTATTAAAATTTTTTTGTCTTAAAGCTCTATTAAACATTTTACAATTAATATTTTGCAATTTAAATTTTAACCGATGATTATATCATTTTTTTCAAAAGCTTAAAGATAATACTGTAGAATAATCTCCAAATCTATTTTCTAGATGACTCAACATGTCGGTCAAGGACGCCCACAGAAGAACAAAAACAATAAGCTTCCCTTAAGAGTTGATTGGATAAAAAAAATCACTTAATAACATAATAAGTTAAGAAATAAAGGCTAAATGAAAAGTAACCCTGATTCAATCAATTTTTTTTTTTTTTTTTTTTTTGTAAACAAAATTTCCGCTTCTTTTTATAAACAGGAGAAACGTGGGAGATAAAAAAGAAGTAGAGGAAAATTTTAGATATTAGAAAAAAGATTAGAAATCTAGAGGACAAAGAGAAAATTTAAAAAGATTTAGAGGGTTTTCATACATTAAGGTGAATACGGAAATACCTTTCACTAGTATACCGTTAGCTTATTAGAATAGAACGTTGTTTGAAAATCTACTATTAAAGACATATATCAAGTAAATGTTTTTTTTTATTTCTAATGGAGCTGCGGATTGGTATTTTACCATTTCAGAGTCTAGTACATTCTCTGGGAACTAGTATATCTTTCTAATGTTGCACCATATAGGTGGATACTAATCACCACAATGTAATTTTGACGCCCAATTTCCTCCACAGATTAAGGCACCTGAACTCTGACATTGCGAAATCGTATTAGGAATTTAATTTTTCCGAAAGCACCCAAGCTAAACAGGCACTCAAGGGATCTTTAACGTTTCTTATAATCATACGACAACGACGCTGTTGATTTTCTGTATCACGAAAATCCACCGACTTGGGCCGGGGTCGAACCCGTAAACTTGGGCGTACAAGGCCAGCGCCAAGCCATCTACACTACCCAACCCGTCATTTCAAGTAAATGTATGAATAATATTAACATTTCTAGCAAAATAATAAACAGCATGAAAGTTAAAAAATTTGCCTTTGCCCCTTTTAGGCTAAAATTTAACAATTTTTTAATAAAATATTTTTTATGTGCCATGTTTTTATAACCATTTTGATGTATTGTCATCCACTTCTGAGATATAGTCCAAATTTCAAGTCTCTAGATCATCGGGAAGTCAATTTAAAATCAATTACAAAATTCCACCTGGACAGACACAAAAATATAGTAATCCCTCTTTGATTCCAGAGCTACGAAATTAAATACTTAGACGCAACTCGACCCGTGCTATCGACAAGTGGTCTTTGTTCGTGTAAATTCGTGTAAGTTCCGGAGTTAAGAGGCCCCTGTCGAAATTGGGGCCCACCCCTTCGGGAACCGGGTTCAAGACTAGAATTCTTTTTTTTTTCACATTTCCATGCATTGTCATCCACTTCTGAGCTATGGTCCAAACTTCAGTTCTCTAGCTCAACGGGAAGTTAGTTTAAAACCAATTACAAAATTCCACTCGGACAGACAAGAAAGCGAGTTAATAAAAACATGGTAAAAAACATTATCATCATAAGCAAATAAATTTGTTATGCGAACTTATACGTTGCTTAAATCAGTACATACGAGAAGGCATGAGTTCATCTCAAATTTTTCATTTTTTATTTATTTATTTGTTTTACTTCGACAAGGCCCCAAAATATTCAAAATATCTTAAAATTTGAGAATAAGATTTATTTTTCTCAAAAATTACAATTTAAATATCCGATGGTCACTATTTTTTACGCATGGCGAGCCAAACATAGCCACTGTTACACTCAGGGTGGCCGCGTAATCACGGCGCAAACTCATGACCAACTTTGCATTTGTCAAGTCTTTGATTCATGTCCTGGTGCTACTAAAGACCCGTACAGCAAAGGCGCACGTTAAATTTATCGAAGCTCTGAATCTTTACGCTGGTGTGGAAGTTTCGAAAATTGGGTGCCAGTTCCATTCTGATAATTTGATTATGGTAGAAAATTATGAAGTCTGACGTTAATTATCAATTTGTTCTGTTTGATTTGATTTTAATTTAAGCTGCATTCCGAAGCAACACGAGGGCTATTGGCGACGGACCTCGTAATTTTCAACCACGACCAAGAGACGAAACAACACTGGAACTGGTGCCCCCTGTCCAAATTTCCACAACACACCAAAACGAAGGATTTTTAACCTCCACAGATTTAAAGTGGATTAATTCCTTCACACGGTGGGTCTTCAGTGGCAAGTTTTGAACCCGCGACTCGACAGCATTAACCACGATTTCGTGACTACGACTACGACTGCCGCGGCCGTATCAATTTCTTTAAAGTTACACTCATGGCAAAAGAGAGGATTTTCTTAGGGGAGAATTCTCTTTTTGAAGTGAAAACTTCTTTAGTGGCGTTAGGCACTTTTTGGTAGGGGAAAATCTTATGAGTTCGCGTCACCGACATGCTCTGACTGGCGCATGCGCAGTGTGCTGTTTGCTTTAGACACTTTTTGGATGGGTGAAATCTCGTGCGTTCGCATCACCGACATGCTTATAGCAGTATATCTGTAGCTATACAGCTGACGTGTAGTGCTGTGTATATCTTATAAGTGAAATTCAATGGATTTAGTGAAAAGTTCAACGTGTATATACTGTGCATTGCTCATTGCGATTCCGAGAATGGGTAATACATATTAATGGTTGCCGTTTATATTTCGCCTGGAAAATCTATGAGACAGATACAACAATTTTTATTCGAAAATATGATAATTTATACAAAAGATGGTTCTAAAATACTCGAAAAAAGATTTGGCGAAAAATATGATAATGTACCGATGATTTTAAGTGGAGACTTCAATATTAACATTGCAGATGATAAAAATCTACCACTAATTGAATTTATAAATGAAACACTTAATTTAAATATGTCCAATTATCGAAAACTCAGTACTACAAAATATAAAACGACGATCGATGCGGTTTTTACGCGATGCTTAGATAAATTTGAATCAAACATTTCCCTTTCTTACTTTAGTTACCATAAGCCTATTGTATCTTTTTTAGAACAAAATGAAATAATTGAAAGTACAAAAAGTCTAAGTATTGTTGAAATTAATGATGACAATGATGCAAACCATTAAAATAATGTTAAAAATCAAGTACATTGAAATTTAAGTAAATACAAATACTATCCATAAATAATATGATTGTATATTAATTGTTATTTGAATTGAATTGTATTTATATTTTGTCATGATCTTGTACAGCCCGTAATATATCTGAATAATAAAAGCATATAAACATGCATTTAGTTGCTGCTCGGAGTGTCAATAGATGTGAAAACCAGATTGATGTTGATAATTTTTATTCAAACATTATGAAATTTCAAATTTTAATACTAAAAGTTCTAAGTTTTCACTTCTATCGGCAGTCTCTATAACTGCCAATTTTTTTAAAATTAATTTTTAATCCTAAAGGCATCAAATTTTTTTAATACTTTAGGTTTTTATCATTATTCGTAACCATTTGAGTATCGGGGAACGTTTTTAAAGAACGATAAATAAAAAAACAGAATAAAATTTGATTTAAAACTTATTTTATGTAGAGATGAGTGAATGTTTCTGTAAATGTGTAACTTTGCATTAGATTTTGGTTAAAAATAAAGGATATTAAAGCTGTTTTAACTTAATAGAGCCTTGATCTTACATAGAAAGATTATTTTGTCCAATACCTTAACCTTAAAAGACATGCTAAATATATCATATTTTAACAGCTTACAAATGCTTGAGTAACTAAATTTCTATTTATTTCAGTCAAGTTAAACAGATACAAAAATTCAGCGCCGACCTCGTAATCTGAGCGTAGTTTAAAATTATAAGGTATATTAGCTGTATTTAACGGAATTTTGAGTCCGGCAGAAGTAAAACAGCTGGACACTTTCATTAAACATACAAACAATTACCAAAATTAATCTAGCAGGATTTTTTAAATCCATGGCGTTAAACATAACATCAAACTTGAGTATACATTAAATAGCATCGTATTTTAAAGAAACATTCAGTTTTCGAGAACACATTAAAAACCTTGGAATATTGGCAATAAAAACTCAAAAACCAGAAAATTACCTCATATTTATATTATTAGATTAAAATATTTCAAAAAATTTTCAAATAAATAAACAAACAAACAAAGCGTCGAAATTCAATTTCAAGCTTTATCAATTTCGTTTCTTAAAAGTTTTTTTTTTTTTTTTTTGACATTGAAAACAGTGAGCATTTTTGCAGCCCATCAAATAATTTAATTTAATTTAACACGAATAATAAATTATTTACTTCATCAAATCTATCATAAAATTAAGCAATTTGACTTAAGATAACAATTCTAGGAAAAGTAGGCAATGATAGCTAAAAAACTAAACATTGCTATTAAAATATTTTCATTTCACAGTGATGGGAAAAACAATACAAAAAACTCAATGATAAATTTACATAAGTAATTTAAATTTCCATAACTTTATGCAATACATATGGAAAATGATAGAGTATTGTATTTCCTCAAACCTCTACTATTTTTAATAATCAAATAATAACAGAGATTCGTGAAGAACATAACTATTCATCAAAGACAATCACAAATATATGCCCCCAACTCTTATTTTACATGGTTTTTTTTATACGTAATTTTGAAATAACACGTACACGAATTTAAAAAATTATTTTTTTAACACAAATTTTTTGTTCTAGCACGATTTCCTAAGAAAATTTGGGGATTCGTGCTCTTTGGATGAGGATGATGTGATCGAATTCAAGACAGTTTATGTGTGATAATAAAGAAGTCGAAGGTGAAGTTCAGCTTCAGCTCAACAGATGATTTAATACGCGAATGCTTGAAATTTGCTTTAATATGGAACATTTTCTTGCTCATGATCTTGACATAACACGGCATTAAAATTTCAACATACAGTAGAACGTCGTTTATTCGAACGTTTATTATCCGGAGCGTCAAATATCCGAACCAAAGTCCGGATACGTTTTCGAACAGTGCAATACTCAACAGTTGTTTCCTGTGAGGCCAAAAGTGACGGGAAAACCCAAGGCGAGGGATATTTGGGGGATTTCAGCTGTGTGTGTTGATTTGGTAAACATCTACGCGAAATATTAGGTCAGTTTGTTTCCAAGTGAGGGGTGTATACGTGTTCTTTTGTTGAGCTTTTTTGATGTAGAAACCTGGATGGCATGCGATACAGAGGACTGTGGATTACAAATGCTAAGTGATGACGAGATTGTGACTTCCGTGCAAGAATAATCCGACCCTGTTGACGATTAAACGGATGAAGATGAGGACAACAACAACGGAAGTAGCAAATGCTAACGCGTTTTTCTGCGTTAGAGACAGCTATGGAGTGGTACGAAAAACAATCACAGTGCTGTACTACTCAACTACTGCTGCTGAAGAGAATCAGAGACCTTGCATTGAAAAAACAAAGGTATATAATAGTACAGTGAAAAATAAGTGATTATTTTCCACAATCAAGGTAAAATTGCAACGTTTTGCACCTATTTTGTTTTTTCTTCAAGCACGTTTCCCGCATGTGATGATTTTCAATATTTGTATAGTGTCCAGTATCATGTACTGCATGGATCGCATTTGGTTTTCGGTTATCCGAACAATCGCGTATCCGAACGGCGTCCGGTCCCAATTGATTCGGATAAATGACGTTCTACTGTAATCCTAAGTTTTGTGTAGCAGGATACCAAAAATTGTACAAGTAACTTGAGAACCCTTCCCCCCCCCAAATAGCTGCTAATAACAGACTTCGTAACAAAAAAAAATAAATAAAAATAACCGAGGCTGTTAATAACGAACAAAATTATTTGAATCAAAACCGACAGTTGTGCTACACATTTCTAACACACCTACTGATGACTGCATTTTTAATCCAGTTCGTAATATAAACGTGCATGCTTCTTATCAAGTAGCGATGAATAGTTATCAGTAGTTTTATTTTCAATTTGAATTTTTATACATTGTATGTACTTATAGAATGTGTGTGTGTGTAAATTCTCACTGTACACTAATTTTAATTATTTTTTTTTTTTGCAATACAAATGAATTGCTTTTTTTTAAAATAAATATGTAAGATGAATTTTATTACTAATTTTTCTGCGCGTTTTTTTTTTAGGAAAATAGTTGTGGCCGTGGTATCCGAGTGGTTAAGGTATCGGATCATGGCAGACATGTTATGAGTTCGAGTCCAGTACCACTAAAAACCCGCCGTGTAGGGGCGATGCACGTTAAATATGTCGAGAGCTCAAACGTCCTCCCGTCGGTGGGGTAGTTAGGAGAGGGGAGAGGAAGGCCAGCTCAGGTGTCGTCCTCGTCACTTGACCAGGTTCAAAATTACAAGGTCCGTCGCCAAAAGCACTCGTGTAGCTGAACAGTGCGACGTTAATATACACTCATTCATTCATTAAGAATATAGTTAGTTTTTTTTCATCTCGAACGATTTCTTAAAGTTGAGGAACAGATTTCCAAATTTGCCATATGTCGCAAGTATTTTTTTACACGATTTTATTTTTGAAAGGTTTTTTAAGGAACGTATCTACCGTGTAAAAAAAGAGTTGGGAGTACATATATATATTTATATATATATATATATATATACATATATTATAATCATAAGTTTAGTAAAACATTACATCTACGGATTTGTTGAGGAGTAATACTATTATAATAAAAAGACTTTCATATAACGTCACTAGCATTAATACATTGTTTTTTTTCCCGGTCAGAATACATATGAACAGCTACACTTTCTTTACTCATGATCACACGGTAGGTAACTTTGTTTAGAAAACAGAAATAGACTTTGTTTAGTGGACTGGACTTTGAGGAGCTATATTCTTGATACAAAATCCCATGCGATTCCCCTTTCATACAGTATGAAAATCAAATAAAATATCACATTAAAACATAATTAATTATAAGCAAAATATACAGATTTACTCATTCACTTTAAATGAATTTAAAATTCTTTTTTTCTTATAGAATTTTGGGTCTTTATTTTTGCACTCAATCTTTTAAATGTTGATTGATTCTTTATTAACGTTACATTGTGAAGCAACTCGAGGGCTGTGACAGTGAACCTCGATCCCTGGAGTTGGTACTCAACTTTCAAAATTACGACACCACGCCAACGGGATATCTTTGAACCTCCCCGAAAGAATTCACAAACATCAACTTCTCTACACGGCAGTCTTTAGTGGCTCTACAGCCCTCGAACCCACGACACGAAAAAAAAAACTCCGGCCACGAGTCCGGGCAACCATAACCACTCGACAGCCCCGGTCATATCTTTTAATATGTGCTTGTGTGTAGTGTAACGTAAAAAAATACTCTTCGGATAAAATGTAATAAATGTAATGAACAACAGAATTGACTTCAGAAACCATATGAGGTCCTCTCTCCATGTTTCCTATTTAAATAAGCATAAAACTGAAATGTAATCAAGTGTTAAGATCATAGGTTTGTGATATAGATGAATACGCTCTGCAACACAGGGACATATTAAGACTATTTGAGACCCTTGTCCCTGAGAAATCCTAAGGTTTTTGAGGCCCTGGGTCTCTATGCAAAAGTAGGCCCTACCTGAGATCTTTAAAAGTAGACAGTATATAGCATGCTTTATAATATACTTGTTCAAACGGTGATTCAAAACAAATAAATGTGCACGACACACAATCTCAAAAACGTAGGCACAAACCGGCTCGACCGATGGCCGCATTTCAACTAAATGAGTTGAATGATTTTTTATGTTTTTGGCTTAGGCCTAGACATGGACAATGGTCATCACATAATAATGCAGTCTTACCACTTTTGCCAGTCAACATGCAATTTGAAATTCCTTGTTTTTCGGAGAAGATGCACGGGAATAATGTTTGACCATCAAAATTATCCGGATCAAGATCTTATTAAGACAGAGTCGAGAACAGAACGAGACCACCATCGATTGCAAGGCCCTGGGCCCGGGTCCAGTTGGCCCATGCCTTAAGACGTCTCTGCTCAGCAATCCATAATTTTTAAATTACTTATTAATAACAGGCTCTTTGATTTTAGCTCATTCAGTATCCAGCATGAGATAGACCTTATGAAGAAATTTAAGTATTAGAACTTTGTCAACATTCCAATGTTTGCAACATTTGCCACGTTGATAGGCAGGCGTTTGGATGAACGACAATAGAGTTGCCATAAACTTTTGTTACTAGACGTCTAAATGTGTTTCGCAGTGTAGTGCATCGCTACATGATCAATTTAAATTTGTTCTAGAAGACATGTACCAGATCGAAAATAAGCTACAACATATACAGGAGACAGTTCTAGATTTTCCGGTAAGAGCAGAAGCAATACTGTGTCTTAGTTCATTACATGTCCTTTTTCGCGTACTACGGTGCGAAGACACCATCACAATGCAGGTCTCTAAGCTAGTTGACCAATTGTGGGTGTGCCCCTGAATTGATGACAGATATTTACCCTTTTTTGTTGGGCAAGGAACATAAACAGGTTCTATTGTTGGAGAACACTTTTCCAGTACCAGACAGCAATAGGTTTCTGTTCTCTTTACAGGATCCACACCTGAGAGCGATCCAGGTCATCTACGGATCTGTGATGGGAACAATGCAAAATAACTAAAGATTTTTCACCCAAAATTGTAACTTAAAACGTCGTCGTAAATTATTTAACGTATAATTGCACTATAGGGCATAAAAATAAATTATTACTGTTTCTAATTCGTTCTGAATACCTTCGTTTTTAATTTTTGACATTGTGCTATCTTAAGAAGAATAAATACTCGAATCTTAGAATTCAACATTATAGAGTGAAGTCTTGCCCTTTAAACAGAAAATTTCCCAATTAAGAAATATTTCGGGGTTCAAAGGAATGTTATCATAAGCATGTAATCATATTGTTTATCCGGCCCTGTTGAAACTTTGACCCGTTATCAGTGATCGCATTCTTCTGCGCCTATTTTCTATTGTATGTAGAGATTTAACTTTCTATTGTGTTGAAGCTTAGAAGTATTGTGCTTCAAAGTTCGTTTTTTCTCTCTGTATTAAAGTCTCTTAATTGGAATATGGAAGGAATGCATAGTTTGAGGTTTTTGTTTTATGTGACTTATACCGATTTATATTTAACTGTTTATTCAGAGTTGAAACACAACAATGATTCATTTATTTACAAAGTAAACTGCTTTAGGATTTGCAAAATCTTCAGTTTTATTTTGTTCAACGAAAAAAAGAAAAGAAAAAAAAAGGATGACTTATATGTGCAAAGTGTCCAATCTTGGGGAAAAAAATCGTCGAAGTTCTTAGCAAAGGTAAGTGCTGAATTTTCATTTTTAAAACTCCTGATAATTATTACAATTTTTGAAAATGTATATGATGTTTTTAGCTTAACGATCTATCATTTATATCTCTTTTAGTTTGTTTGTTTTTGTATATTTCTTTTAAATAATGTGTGTGTGTGAAAGAGATCATTATATTTTCAATCTGCAGAATTTTTTATTATCTCTCGTAAACCCATAGCAACTATCGTTATGTGCATTTCTCGAAAAAATGTTATTGTGTGACTAAGAATTCTGTTTAATGGCTTTTAAAAATTCAGATTAAGTGCTAAAAGTTATTTATCAATTTAATAATATTCTGAAGCAAATAGAGATAAGATTAAATGAATTTAAAATTTTTTTTCAAGTTCACGATAGGCCTACGTGACGAAATGTCGTTGCGTCAAAAATGGATTTAAGTAGAAAATATGATTTGTTTGTGTGACAAGTACTTTTGGGTCATGAAAATAAATTACCTTTACCTTTATCAATAGAAAAAAAATTTGCTATTTTTTTTTCTTTTGATACTGATAAACATTTTTGGAATCATGACAAAAAAAAAAGTCGACATCTTTATTTATTCTTCTAAGCTGTTCAAAAAAGATTCATTTCTGTTTCTTCATACAAAGAAATAAAAGATTTTTTCGGTGTGAAGTCTAAATCATTACTTTAATTCTTTATTTTAAAATAATTTTAAAGTGATTTAATAAAAGTTGTGATAAAATCAAAAAGTAATAACCATCGGATTAAAAAACTCCTGGACATTGAAGAAAAGGCTAAACATAAGGAATGATTTTCATCTTTCTGCATATTGAATACTATTCAAAGATTTCGTGAACAGAAAAATAATTTTAAAAAAATCAAAGACAAAAAAAAAAAAAAAAAAAAAAGATTTGTGGCAGCATTAAAATTGTCATTTGGTACGTTTATCTTCATACATACACCAAGGAAAAAACCATTTATGAAGAATTCATTAGGGGATTTTAGATAGGAAAGGGCATCTTAACTAAAATTTTCACATCAATTTGCAGAAAAATATTCCACAATTCAAAACCTATCTGTGTTGTTATGGTGATGGTACGGCGCACAAAGGAGTTTGAAAGAGGTATGCGCCATTTCACAATGATAAATTATGCTGGTTTTTTAATATTTTAAATTGTTTAACTCCAAATGATTATAGAAAAAAAATTTGATAAAGATTATTTTCAAACGGCACGATTCGAAAACAGAATTAAAGAGTACTTTTTCGAACATTAAATCTGTGAAGTATTGCGGAATACTATTGCTTGTGAATACAGAATACAGTCTGGTCTCTATTTAGGAGCCACTATTTCACTATTTAGCGAAATTTTCTATTTTGCGAACTCTTTCCTGGAACCAAAAACATTTTTCTATTTTCTTCATTAAATAAGCTCCAGATAGCGAAATGAATTTTCTAATTAACGAACTCTTTCTCTCGGGATTCGATTTTTCTCCCTATTTTACAAATATTTCTCGACATTTCAAATTATTCTCTCTTTTAACACATTTTATGGTTATAAATGGCCTTGAACTGGTTTTACTACCTAACTCATTTAGAGCAATAAAATTGCTGTAATTTTTCAAATAAAACTAACAGCTTTTAAAAACAATTAAATTTAATGACACATGGGGTAGTGTATGCTTTACATTACTGGTTATAAAATGTATGTTTAAAATTACTTGTAAATTTAAACTTAGAAAGTGTCCTTAAAAAAATTCATTAATTTTAATATAAAATTATTTTTTAAAGGGAAAATGCAGTGTATACAATGCCCCCCCCCCTTTGTTTTCCTTATAGATTTCTTTTTGATGGGTAAGATTTATAAAAATAAAAATACATATTACTTTACAAATAAGAGTGTGTGAATAATTACTTTTTTAAAAATAATGTATAGTGTTTGTGAATAATTTGTTTTACTTGGTTTTTAAAGTACATTAAAAAATTTAATGAATGTACCAAATAACGAGCTAATTTCCGGGATTCAATGACTTCGTTTAATAAAGGTCCGACTGTATATATATGTATTCATTTCATACAATAAAAAAGTTTTTAAATATTCATTTAATTAGTCTAATTTTTACTGTCCTTTTAATATCAGTTTGTTGTGTAAACGAAGAATGGCCATAGTTGCCGGGTGATAATGATCGTGACCGGGACGCGACTGTCGAATCGCGAGTTTAAACCTAATTTGTAAACAAAGACTTGAGGAATAGAGGAGCCGCGTCACGATAAACCTTCGTCGGGGCTCGAAGTCCTGCCATTGGCTGGATATGATTCATCATTTATTAGTACTCCAGCGCACAACGCGAGATGCGAGTTTGCAATCTTGACCATTCAAATGCCGCAGGCACAGTAATTAATAGGTGAGCACAAATGATGAACCCGATTTTAAAAAGTCATATTATCGAAACTACTGCACATATTACAATAAGTTATACATGGATGTACGAGGTGTGATCACAAAAAAAAAAGATTATAAGTCGAATAAAGAAATATTTATTTCTTTATTCGACAGAAAATGCAAACAGAAAGACAGAAAATGCAAAAGGGAATTAAGAGGCATATGTGCTTATCACATTTCGACGTAAACACCAAGTCTATTTAGGAATTTATCAGAACGCAGATCCACAACCTGCTTAGCCCGTCTTGGTAGAAATCAGGTCCCCGTTTATTGAGCCAGGTCTCGGCGGACGTTTTCACAGCACTGTATGGAAATATCGCAGCACATCAGAAAAGATATGCTGCACGCTACCATAGCAAAGTACCAGCTCTGACGAGATTTTACTCAGTTACCCGTCAATCATTTTGAATCGTTTCTTCAATTCGTGCCGTGTTGATTTCTGTCGTTGAAGAACTTTTGGCCGGTCTTTCCCTACCATATCGCGGTTTTCGACATCCTGTCTGCCTGATTGAAAAGAGTGACACCATTTCGCTACATGTTGTCTTCACTATAAACTTCCACGATTTGACTCTGAATGTCAGATGCAGATACATTCTTTGCCCATAAAAATCGAATCACGGATCGCATTTCTAAGTGAGACCAATTTCCTAAGCTCTTGCCATTTCAATTGTCCTGAACAGTCTAGGAACTCTCACTAGCTACCCTCAAACCAGCTGTACGAAAAGTAGCACCATTTGTCTGCAATCTGGGGAAACAAAATTTCTCCACAATATCGAGTTTTCAAATGCTGCGACTTGCAACCTTTTTTTCTGATCATCCCTCGTTGTTGTTGCTTATGCCACCTGTCTGACGTAGTCAGATCGAGGGCCACGAAATTCATCATGGCAACGGGCTAGAGATACGTCTGTCATTAGCCTAAGTTTTAAGCCCATGAAGGTGACAGCACGATTTTGCTCACGATAGATGGCGACACCATTCGGATCCACAGATTTAACGAGCACGTTTTCCGTTTGTACTCGGCGAGTATTTGGTGGCATCGGGCATCGAACCCAGGCCTTCCGATCTGGCGTCCGATGCTCTAACCACTAGGCTACCCACGGCCTCATCCCTCGTAAAGAGAATATACCAAGTTTTTTTTTCTGTTACAAATGTTTGATGTGTCAACCTCTTGTTACACGGAATACGTCCAGTCTGTAATCTAGTTCGTTCCATACATTTTGTAGTATCAACAGTGGGGCACACAGGAATTTTTCAAGGGAGGGGGAAGGGTTCAAGGTCGAAAGTCCACTATTCTCGTATCACGCTCCAATACCCCACCCAACATATTCTTTTGATTTTGTCAATTTTCGGGGAAAAACAGTAAAAAAAGTTAATAACGGAATGAATAATTGGCATTAATTAATAAAATTAATTATCAACAACAAATACCTAATTAAATTTTACGTACTGTATACATAGGATTATAATCAATTGGGAAAAAATCAAGGGCTTTGAGAAGGGGGGGGGGTCCAGACCCAAGTACCCCACCTCCCTTTTGTGTGCCACTAAGCGTCACCCTGCTTCAGAAATGCTTACTTGTCATTCTAAGTTATTTGTTGTGTGAATTGCAAATGATACCACTTGAAATTTAATTTTTTTCGTAAACTTTTCCATACTGTTTTCTGGAGCATTTCAAGTGTACATGCGGCATTTCTCTTTGGTAGACTTTGATCAAAACTTTGCCTCGCCCTCTCCACTGTTACTTCCGAGGCTTTTGGCTGGCATTGCTTTTCTTTTTACACAAGCAACCGGTTTTTTAAATTGATGACACCATAACAGATTGCTCTTGCTGGTTGGTGCTTTTCCGTAGCAATTTCTAAATGCCCGTTGCACCAAAATAACTGAAAAAAATCCTGTGCATACTCTAATACGAAAAACTATCTGTCATTGTCGCCATTCTTTGAATTTCAATCACAGTGATCTTGAATGTGCTGTTGATCATCGGGGGAAAAAACTTGGTGTATTTCACTTTACATTCAGGTATCAGCTATTGAAATATATGCAGTAGTTTCGAAAATATGATTTTTTTAAAATCGGGTCCATCATTTGTGCTCACCCTGTATCATCCACAGAGATTCTTAATTTTGTTTTATTTGGTTTAGTTTTTTATTAAAGTCGCATTCTATAAGGCAACATGAGGGCTACTGGCGTTAAACATCGTAAATTTAATTAAATTTTTTTTTTTTACATTAGCTGAATTAGAGTTGACGAATAAAAAATCTTTCATATAATATTCACATAACAAAAAAAATATTAATTTGGTATTAAAGAAGACTAATAAAAAGAAATACCCACTGAGAGATGATGGTTCACTTTTTGAGTTAAGTCTCTGAGGTGTTAAATTGGAAGAAATTTGCAAAGGTGATACCTTGCATGATTTTTTCACTTGTTTTGTTCCATCCTTTCTGGAATAAAAAAAGAAAAGCAATAAGGGCATGACTTATTAACATTATTTAGAGAAATTCATTACATTTTATAAAACTTTCTTCTATTTAATGTATTTTAATAAGAGGATTTATATATTGAATGCATGTCACTGTTTGTTCGCAGTTTTATTTTCTTTATTTTAAGGGTTTGTAAACATTTTTGCACAAATGTATTTGTTTGTTATGTTTGTGTAATAACACAAACAGTGCACATGAATTAAATAATACTTTTTCTTAGTCATCATTATCATATCAAGTTTGTCTTTGTCATCATTATCAAGTTTGTGTAATAACACAATTGTGCACATGAATTAAATAATACTTTTTCTTAGTCATCATTATCATATCTGGCAAGGTAGACCCTCGTGATAGCCCCCCGTGAAGATTCCTCCATAATGACCTCTTGTTTACTTTTGTTCTCCAAGTTATTTCGCTTAGAATCCCAAAGTCTTGATTCCACAGAGTCTGCCCATTTCAGCCTTTGTCTTCCACGCTTCCGAATCCAAGTGATTTTGAGCTGCAGTACTTTTTAGACAACATTATCATCTTCGAATGTTTAGGCTATTCAATTTATTCTATTTATTTTTACGTATTTAAGAATGTCAGGTTGTTTATAAATTCTATATAATTTAAAATTGTATCTTCTTCTCCAGCTGTTGTTTTTGTTTACATCTCCGAGTATAATTTGAAGAATTTTTCTCTCAAAAGTTGCATTCGATTTTCCTCCAGTTTTGATAATGTCCAAATCTCAGAAGCATTTGTCAAAACTGGTCTAATAAGAGTTTTGTATTAAAAATTTTGCGTTTCTTGAAATAAATTTAGATTTTAAAAACCTCATCAGTCCATAAAAAACCTTATTTGCCAGGAATAATCGATTCACGAGATATTACTTTTTCTTGTTGCTCAAACAAAATTTATTATTCATTTATTTTAAATCGACATGATGATTAAAATGTGAAAGCAGTTTTTACTTAGTAGTTCCTTAATTATACACATATAAAAATTTAAAACTTAACTGTAATTGTGAGAATTTGTTACTGTTCAGTTTGTAAAACGATATTTCGGTTATTTTATAGTTAAAATAAATGTAATTTTAAGACCGTTTATTTTTTTAAATGTCCTTGATTCGTTCTTCTTATGAAAAATTAATCAAAACTTATTTTATGTGTACCATTTTCAATGCATTCATATTCATGATATATTTCAAGTTTCTTTAAAATATATCTTACTCCAAATTTTACAGAGCCACTGATCTCCCAGAAAACTAAAATAACCAGAAATAAATAGTAATTCTTGTTAATAAGATCAAAGATACATTATATTCATATTATTCATTTCAAACAAATTACAAGGCCCGCTTAGATTGCAATATAACTAACTCTGAAAATTCCTTTTAAATTATGTATATTTAATCTGTATAGTAATTTTAAATACATATGATGAATGCAGAGCTTATTTTATGATACAGTCGATTCTCGAAAATTCGAAGTTGAAGGGACCAATGAAAAACTTCGAATTATCAAGAGGGTAGAAAAAAACTCCCAAAATACACGAAGAGAAATTTTTTTCTAACACATTTAAGAATAAAACTACGTAATAAAACAATTGCACATATGTATAAAATAATTTTTAAGTATTTTTAAAAAGTGCATATTATGCAATATAAATGTTATACAGAACGGCTGACAACAGATGCGTACGGTCTATTTACCATTTGAAGAAGAAAAGCAATAAAAGTGTCTTTTCATCTGAGGAATCGGAAAACACCAAGATGGGGTAGCTGTCAAAGGGTCATCAGAAGGGGCTACGTTAAAGGGGAGACATGCAGAGACAATATAACACAAAACTTGGAAGCTCCAACCTGTTTGCTACAGGACTGTACACGATAGTGAGTGTTCGAATTGTCGAGAGTTTTATAAGATAACTTCGAATTATATATACCGCGTTGTAGTCTGTCTAGCTACAAATTTTACTTCGAAATATTGAGTGTACCGAAACATATTGTTTTAGTTCGAAATATCAAGAGCTTTTTTCTAGGGACTGAGCATATACTTCGAATTAGCGAGAGGTTTGTATTATCGATTTGTATTTGACGAAAGTTTGAATAAACGAGAGTCGACTGTACCTTTAAATAAATCTGTCAATTGAAATATCTTAAATATTGTGCATTAAAACTTGGATTTCTCTATCAATTTAGAAATGAGACTATGAAAATCTAACAAAATGCATTTATGGCTAGTACAAGTTGCTTTTTGTATAACAGAATCATATGATTTTAATGATTACGAAGCTTTTTATTTCATATCAGTTACATGTTTCGCCATCTACATTTGTAACATTCTTCTTTTAATGTTAAGACTCTAGAACCTTTTTTTATATTTTAAATTTCTTCTATGTATTTTGTGTTATTTTAGTACATAAAATAATATAATTTTATCAGCGATATATAGCACAGAAAATATATAATTTTTTCTATCTTTTAGATGTAATTTGTAATTTTATAAATGTATTTTGTATTGAAGATAGACGTTTTCTTAATCTAAAAAAATTAGATTTAATTTATTATTAAAAGAGTAAGTATTTTGTGACGCCACATTAATTTTACATAATTTAGCAATTTAATTACACAAATCAGTGCAACCTAATCACTAAACACGTGACGCTGTGCATGAACTGGTTTGGTTTGACCAGTTCACGCACAGAATAAATAATACAGAAATTTATTTTATGGCTTACATTTTTGTGTTAAAGAATGTGAGAATAAAAAAATGTGAAATAATCCTTCTTTTTATGAGATTTGGAATTTCAGTTTAGAATCAAATGGAGAGAAATGCAGAGAAATAATTTTTTTTTTACGGGAAAACAATCTTTCATATATTATGAATTAGCGCTTTATGAGATATTAATCATGTATTAGACGTGTTACTAATTTTACTATCACACTCTGTTGGTTATGTATAGTTTTTATATATATATATACAAGGGGTGATCAAATGAAAAGGTACGAAACGACATAAAAATGAAACAGTTAAATATTTGCATATTCCGCCAAGGGAGAATGTAGCGAGACATCTCGGGATGCCATTGGAGACTCTGACTGGGATCGGATCATGCGCGGGTGCCCGCATGCGCAGGAGAGAGCAAAGGCTCTTATAAAAAGCGGCGTCCAAATGATGCGAGCACAGAATTACTCGAGCACAGAAAAAGCATTAACTCCGATGTGTACTGTGAGACACTCCGACGCCTACGCAGGTCCATCAAGAACAAAAGACCGGGGCTGCTCACGGAGGGTGTGGTTCTGCTCCATGACAACGCGCGTCCACACGTCTCCAGAGTCACACAAATGGAACTGGACAAGTTCCAATGGGAGACGTTGCACCATCCGTCCTACAGTCCGGACATGTCACCCTGCGATTTCCATGTGTTTGGTCCACTGAAGAAACACCTGAAAGGAAAGCGCTTCAACTCGGACGACGTACTCAAGGACACTCTGAAGGACTGGGTCTCGTCACAGCCACAGGAATTCTGGGATCAAGGAATCCTGCGGCTTGTTCGTCAGTGGGATCTTTGTGCTCAGGCCTATGGTGTATATTTTGAATTAAGTCTATATTTGTACCCACCGTGTCGTTTCGTACCTTTTCATTTGATGACCCCTTGTATATATATATATTTGCTTCGATTCAAAGTGTATTTAATGATTTCTAATGTTAACGTTTCGTTTGTTTTTAAAACTTTATTCCTGCGAAAATGAAGTAATTCTTCTCAATTTTCAAGGAAAAACTAATTAAGATTAAAACGAATATTTTTAGATACTTAAAATCCATCGGCACTCTGATTATTTGCAGACCAGTTGCAAAAATCGTGTTTAGTTCTCAGAAATAAGTAGAAATTGAAAATAAACGAAAAGTAATCAAATTTGTGTGTATGAAATGCATTTACAATAGTTTAAATAAAAGTGAGGTATAAGGGATAAATTAATGGAGAAATAGTTTTGATATGAAATTATTAAGGAAAACATGTAAATTTTTTAACCTTGTATGTTCAATTTAAAATTAATTGAATTCAAAATGAGCAATTAAGAATTATGAAAATTACGAATTCCGAGTGTTTGTTAAAAATTAACTTATTCAAGATATCTGACTACTTGCGACAACTTTTTTTAAAAAAAATGGGGAGATATGGGGATTTTTTTGTTGTTGTTTTTAGATTTGTTTAGTATATTTTAAGAAAAATATGCTAAAATTAAGAAGAGAAAAAAAAAACTATTATTACTACAATTGGAAAAAAATGGGAAAAGATTTACAAAAAATTACATAAAAGGGGCCCATTCTGTACTAAAAGTTTTGAACAAATTTTAAAATTTTCAATTCTTATGTGTTGCTATATGTTATTCATTTTTGAAATGACCTTCAGGGTAAGACATATTTAAATTTTTACAAAAACTAGAGCACTTTATCTTAGTTATTATATAACATTGCTTAAAAAACAGTAACTATATTATCATAAGAGACTGTAAATTTTGTGATAAAATAGTGATTGAAAAATCTGAAGGTTAAAACACTTCTATTATACAGAAAATAACAAAAAATTTCAGTTATATATTTTCAAAACTTTTTGAGCAATCACCGTTCCCGTTTTATCATTTTCGAAAAAACACATTTTGAGTAAAACTCATTTTAAAGTATGACATCTTGCTTAAAGTAATGGCATCTGTTCTTACTAAAACATTTATTGTTTTTGCTGTAGTGAACGGAAAACAATAAACTTGGTATTTTTATAAAGCTAATAAGATGGCCTATAAAATAAAATCATAAAAAATATGTCAAGTTTTTAAAAAGACAATTTTAGGATAGTCGGATACCTTAACTATTTTGGCCCTTATAACATTATAAAAATTTTCAAAAATAAATAGCGAAGTTTAAAATGGCCAAAAAAATGTCTGTCTATAATTAAATTCAAAGTTCCTTTTTAAGATAACTGACTGCATTCGGAACCGTGATTTTTTCAAAAGCATGTACAGTAGAACGTCGTTTATCCGAATCAATTGGGACAGAACACCGTTCGGATAAGCGGTTGTTCGGATAACCGAAAACTGAATGCGATCCATGCAGTATATGAAAACGGACACTATACGAATATTGAAAACTATCACATGCGGGAAACGTGCTTGAAGAAAAAGCAAAATAGGTGCAAAATGTCGCAATTTTACCTTTATTTTGGAAAACAATCACTTATTTTTCGCTTTACCATTGTACACCTTCGTTTTTTCGCTGCACGGTCTCTGATTCTCTTGAGCAGCTGTAGTTGAGTACGACAGCTCTCTGATTGCAGTTCGTACCACTCCATAGCTGTCTCTAACGTAGAAACGCGTCAGAATTTAATGGACTCTTGCTACTTTCGTTGTTATAGTTGTCCTCGTCTTCATCCGTTTCATCATCGACAGGGTCGGATTCTTCTTGCACTGAACTCACAATCTCGTCATTATTTACATTTGCAATCCCCAGTCTTCTGCATCGCATGCCATCCAGGTTCTACATCAACAAAACTCTACAAAAAAAACACGTATACACCCCCTCACTTGGAAACAAACTGACCTAATATTCCGCGCAGATGTTTACCAAATCACACTTCTGAAACTCCTTAAATGTCCCTCACCTTGGGTTTTCCCGCCCCTTTTTAGCCTCACGTGAAATAACTGTTGAGCTGTTCACTGTTCGAAAACGTATCCAGATCAAAGTCCGGATATTTGACGCTCCGGATAATAAACGTTCGGATAAACGACGTTCTACTGTAATTAATAGTTTTTGATATATATATTTAGTATTAATTGAGTTATAATACATATATAGAATTATTTTAAGAATATTATCACAAAAAAATCCATTTGAATGGAATTTTTTGACAAATAATGAAGTTTAAAAATTACATTTTTGAAACATTCTTCTTTTATAAAAAATGCTTCTCTAATAATATTTTGCCTATGAGTAGTTAAGTCTTCTGAAAAGAACCTGAACTAGGAGCTTTAAAACACATAATTAAGAAATGGATTTATGCATATTTTAATGTATCAGAGTAGAGAATATTTTTTAAAAAAAAACACCTATTATTATTTAAATTGATAGTAACTCAGAAGAAAATATAAATTTTTCAAAAGTAGCTTTATATATAGGGAAAATATTATTGTACGAGAATTTTCCATAAAAGGTGTTTTGACAATTCCTCATTCTTTCTCCATTTTTTTTTACCCAAAAAAATCGTATTTAAATAATTAATTTTTTTAAAATAATTTTTATACTCTTAAAACAGTTTTAAATGTGTATTCTAATTCAACTTATACTAAATATAAAAAAAATATAAATTCTCTTATACGCTTTTGCAAACTCATGTTTTCGAACGTAGTAATTTTTATCTTAAAAAATGGAAAATTTCTGATTTTTCCGTGTTATTTTTTAAAAATATTCCAGCGTTTTTATTTTCAATTTCATGCAATAAGAAAAGAATAACAGATATAAGTAACGATCAAGTGCGCAAGATGAGGATTGTAAAAGTTTTGCGGTACTGCCAAAATTGTCACTATTTCCTCATTAAATGCGATATTTCATATTTCGAAATTTGTATTTTAAATTCTTCATTGGTAGCTACAGCATTCTTCGTATACAGTTTCACGACCATTTTCTTTTCTCAGCTCTGAAGCTTTTTATGATGGTTTTTAAATTCTTTATATTTTACTGGTTACTATTTCCTCTGTTTATGGAACAGGCACTGAAGGAAAAAAAAAACTCCAGCTTTCAAGTTCGTTTATCACTTTTTCCATTTCACCTTAAATGAACTGGAAAAACAAGTGATGGAATTCCATGCATGATGTCTGGAAAATATTTAACCAGACAATTTATCGTTTGCGAAATGTAAAATAATGTACTTATAAATACAGTGGACACCAAAAGTGTTCGTACACTTGCAATTTCCAAAAAAATTTAAGTTTTCGACTAATAAAAATTAATATATTGTAATTATAATTTTTTTTGTGATATCTGCAACTTGTTCTTAATAGAATGACATAATTATTTTTTGAAAATGATATAACTATTATTTTTAAAAATTAATAATCAAAAAGCTATTGAAAAATTACGCCACAAAAGTCTCATCTTAGCTTTAAATATTGTATTTCTTTCTTACTTTAGTACTTAGTAGGATATCTTTTAGTGTCCACAATAACTTTTAAATGTTTTGGTATAGATTTAATTAGTTTTTTGTAATTTCTGCATCGGTTTTCCTCCATGCTTCTGTTATTATTGTTTTTACTTCCCATTATGTGTGTGTTTATGTCATTTTTTCTTTTTTTTTAAATCAAATTCTCACCAAATATGTTCTACTGGGTTAAATAAACTGATTGAGGAGGTTTTTTCAGAATTTTGGACAGTTATAAAGACACCAGTGGCCTACATTGAGAGCAGAGCGCTTGGTGTCATTATCCTGTTAAAAAATTAAGTAGTCTCCTATATCCAAATTTCCGGCGGATAATTTAAAATTTCACTTTAAAATATTTAAATAGAGCTCATGATTCACAATACTATCAAAAAGTACCAAATTACCTAATTTTGAGGCCGATTTACACCTCCACGTAAGACCACTTACATCTCCATGGTTTATTGATCCAATTTGATCCTTGGGATGAAGTTTCAGAAAATTCAAAATTGACAGCAAATTGATTGGGATGATGGAAAATTAAACATTTTTGGTTCTGATGGGCATATAATAGTTTGTAAATGAAAAAATGAGGAATTTGATCCCATGAATTTATGCGGAACAAGAACTCCTCCACCTTCATGCTGAAGCATGGAGGTGGAGAAGTTCTTGCATGGGAGTGTAAATCGACTTTAAAATTAGGTAATTTGATTTTTTTATGGTATTGTGAATTATGAGCTCTATTTAAATATTTTAAAATGAAATTTTAAATTATCTACCGAAAATTTGGAGATAGAAGACTACTTCATTTTTTAGCAGGATAATGATTCCAAGCGCTCTGCTCTCAATGTACGCCGCTGGTGTCTCTATAACTGTTCAAAATTCTGAAAAAAACCTCCTCAATCAGTTTATTTAGCCCAGTAGAACATATTTGGTGAGAATTTGATTTAAAAAAAAGAAAACATGACATATAAACACATAATGGGAAGTAAAAACAATAATAACAGAAGCATGGAGGAAAACCGATGAGGAAATTACAAAAAACTTATTAAATATTTACCAAAACATTTAAAAGTTATTGTGGACACTAAAAGATATCCTACTAAGTACTAAAGTAAGAAAGAAATACAATATTTAAAGCTAAGTTGAGATTTTTGTTAGGTGTACAAAGACTTTTGTGGCGTAATTTTTCAATAGCTTTTTGATTATTAATTTTTAAAAATAATAGTTATATTATTTTCAAAAAATAATTATGTCATTCTATTAAGAACAAGTTGCAGGTACCACAAAAAAATTACAATTACAATATATTAATTTTTATTGCTCGAAAACATTAAATTTTATAGGAAATTGCAAGTGTACGAACACTTTTGAGGTCCACTGTATATCAAAGTTCACGTGCTAATGAAATAATATTTGTATTTATAATGGCTATTTTTTTAAGGTATCCGACTACCCTAAAATTATGAATTTTGCCAAAAATCGGCATTTTTATAAGATTTTATAGGTCAACTTATTAGCTGTATAAAAATACCAAGTTTATTATTTTCCATTCACTAGAACAAAATCTACAAGTGTTTTAGTAAAATCAGATGCCACTATTTTAAGCAAGATATCACGCTTTAAAATGGTTTTACTTGAAAAGTATTTTTTTGAAAATGATCAAACGGGGACAGTGATTGCTCAAAAAGTTTTGAAAATAATTAACTGAAATTTTGTGTGTAAGTTTTGTATAATAGTAGAAGTGTTTTAACCTTCTGATTTATCAATCACTGTTTTATTACAAAATTTACAGTCCCTTATGTGAATAAAAACACTGTTTTTTTTAAAAGCAATTTCATGTAATAACTAAGATAAAGTGCTCTAATTTTTTTTAAAATTAAAATATCTCTTATCCTGAATGTCATGTCAAAAATGAATAGCAAAGCAATCATCAAAGTTGTAAAATCAAAAATTTGTACATAAACTTTTTGCACAGAATGGGCTCCGTTCATGTAATTTTTTACCAATTTTTTCTCAATTTAGTAACAATATAATTTCTTTTTCTCTTCTTAATTTTAGCATAATTTTC
The DNA here is from genome assembly GCA_019973975.1 of Trichonephila clavata. Classification (NCBI taxonomy): domain Eukaryota; kingdom Metazoa; phylum Arthropoda; class Arachnida; order Araneae; family Nephilidae; genus Trichonephila; species Trichonephila clavata. The sequence goes on along the minus strand of BMAO01029696.1, from coordinate 56,886 downwards.
TAATCAAAATTCTATGTTAATTCTGAAAACCTCAAAAAAATCTCAATGTCTCCATTTTTTTTTAAAGTTGTCGCAAATAATCGGATACCTTAAGAATATACTGTAAAAATATTTATTAAACGATTTGCTTGAATTCACACTTTGGTCTACGTTTATTTCTCCTTTCAAAACATTCTTCCCACAATAGTGCTTAAACGTAGATTTCTCTAAACATGCAATATGCAGTAAAATGTTTATTTTTAAGATTCCTCAACTATACTTTCCTTGTACTACCGAAGACTTTCTCTGCAGAAGGTGGGCCGATGCACATTAAATCTGTCGAATCTAAATGTTGTTTAGTGTGGTAGTTGGGAGAGGAGGTGTCATTTCAAGTGTCGTTCTCATGTCTTCACCGAGGCTCAAATTTGTGAAGTCCTCCTCCAATAGCTCCCGTGTTGCTTAAAAGTTCAATATTAAAAAACTCCTCACACACTCACCCACTACCACATCTTATGATTTGACCAAATATTTCTCAAATGCTCTATGGATATCTTAACCATTCTATAATTATTTCATGATAAACTAAGAAATTATATACTTTAAAAATCTGTGCAAATATTCTCAGAGATTCATATTTAAATATTTCAGGAGGTAGTTTTGTAACGGTTTTATCCGTGTTTCCATTAATCCTCTTGGGTAAAATAATCTTTAACTGTGATTCAATTGAAAACAGCTTTCTGTAAGGACTTGGTTCAATGTAAATTAAAATTTCTATTTAAGTGTTAGTCGTTGAATAGGCAAGATGATGGTTGAAAGTTGAGATAGAAGAAACCGGAGGTCGTATAGTTAATTCAAGTAGAATATTAGTTAAATATTGTAGAAAGAGCGCTTAGGATATTAGATAATTACTCTTATTTCTATTATATTTAATTGATTAAGGTTGATTGCTTCTCGGGTTTAGTGATTTAAGTGCATTCTCAATTCAATTGTTTAAAGCTATTAAGAAATATAGTCATAAATTTGTGTTAGTTGTTAAAATGGCTGATCTTTACTCGACCCCTCCAACACCCGCGGTCGACGGGACGCGACAATTTCTGAGTTTTTTTTCTTTCTTTCGTTTTGTAACTCAATAATTATAACTCAACTCAAAAAACAAGTATCATTTTCAACGAAATATTCTATGGCTATTTTCGAATGCATAGGTGTGAAAAACAAAATATGTTGATTTCATACAACAGTATATGCAAAGATAACCCAGTAGATAAATTATTTCTTCTCTGTTATTTTTCTATTAATTTTTTTCCTCTGTTGTTTTTTCTATTTATATCCTGTTCATTCATTTTTTTATGTTAGATAAAACAATAAACTGAATGCCAATCAAGTGTTTTTTAACCATTAAAGTTCAACAGCTTATTATTTTTTTTAAAGATTTTTTATTGTGATCCAAATTTATTCTATAATTAAGGCAATAGAAAAAGGAGAAAACCCCTTTAAATAATGCAAAACATTTTGTTTTTAAGCAAATATTATACTTAAAATTTAAATCACTACGAACACATTACGAAGTTCGCCTTTGTTTTTATGTCATTTTATGTGATTTCATTCTTTTCTATTGATATTCTTCTTCCAAAGAATCCGCGTTCATTTTTCAAAATTCAAGCAAATAATTACCAAATACGGAGAATTGTATCTCTCAGTTTTTTTATTGATGATTTCTATACATATAAAGCAATCAAAAACAGATACTATAAGTTAGATTAAGAGTTTGAGTGTAAGCCGTACACATGATACATTGCTATTCTTTTAGTCTCTGACACTAAATTAAGAAAGCTGGACACATTTATTCCTATTTGAATTTAGACAAAATTAATTTCCAGTGGCAATTTTCATCTTGACTCACCTTCCAAGTCATACATCATAAGTCATAATTTTCCTAGACTTACTTTTCTCATACCTCTCAAACTGAAAATTGTAAATGTATTTTATTGAGAAAAATATTGAGTTCTTGAGTTTCATAGTGGATCCCTAGACACTTCCTAGGAAACTGAAAAACAATTTCAAGAGAGAGAAACGTGCATTCATTTCTTTTCTTCCGTATAACTCTAAGGTTTGTGACGGGTCTATCCCCGTCAATTTTCCATTAATCCTCTTGGGTAACTTTGGGGCCAGCAATTATTCTATTTCACAGCCTCCTCGGGAAAAACACGAGATAGTGATATGCTAATGAATTCGACTATATAAAGTCTAGATTTAGTAAGAAAGCAGTAGGAGAAGGAATTGCCAAACTAGTTGTAAGTATCGTCTACGGATCTCTCCAGCGAGCTTAGCGCGTATTAGATAGTAATTGATATTGTTAATCATTGAACAAATCGAAGGGATTAGAGTTAGTACCGACCTGACGTTAGTAAGCGTTCGTCTCCTTTGTCAATTCTGATAGCTGAGATCACTTAGTAGGGAATATTAGATTTAAAGGTTAGAATTGAATGTTAGAGTTGTGTATCAGGATTAATCTAGGGAATTGAATAATCACTCCAGGGTTTCTACTTGTAGTGTGACTTGTTAATTGTATTTGTGTGTTGTTAATAAATATTTGTAATTATGGCTTTCGTTGGTGATAATGTTTCATTCCACACCTAGAGACGCGCCGGGCAATGTGAACCCAGTCCAAGATAGGACTGGGCCACGACAGGTTTTAAACATTTCAGTTTCTTTCAGTGGCGTAGCTAGATATCCAAAGGCCTCGGTACAAAAAAGAACGAGGGCCCTATCTTGGTATTATCAAGTAAAAAGGTAAAAATATATGAATATTTTAAATATACAAAACTACTTTATCATCAGCTTTTTGTCGTGGTCTGCAGAACATAGAAAATCAAAGTTTCATGCTACATTTCATGTATGTGTATGAGTTTTCGTGTGTGAGCCTTAGTGATCGCCCAGGTTGGATTTGACACCACGACAGACCTCTTCCAGAACAGCTGTGAAGAGTTTAGGATCTGCCGGAACGGAAGGATGAGAAGTAACGTAATAAATAAAAACAAAAATTGGCAGTTATAGAGACTGCCGATAGAAGTGAAAACTTAGAACTTTTAGTATTAAAATTTGAAATTTCATAATGTTTGAATTAAAATTATCAACATCAATCTGGTTTTCACATCTATTGACACTCCGAGCAACAACTAAATGCATGTTTACATGGTTTTTTATTATTCAGATATATTACGGGCTGTACAAGATCATGACAAAATATAAATACGATTGAATTGAAATAACAATTAATATATACAATCATATTATTTATGAATAGTATTTGTATTTACTTAAATTTCAATGTACTTGATTTTTAACATTATTTTAATTGTTTGCATCATTGTCATCATTAATTTCAACAATACTTAGACTTTTTGTACTTTCAATCATTTCATTTTGTACTAAAAAAGATACAATAGGCGTATGGTAACTAAAGTAAGAAAGGAAAATGTTTGATTCAAATTTATCTAAGTATCGCGTAAAAACCGCATCGATCGTCGTTTTATATTTTGCAGTACTGAGTTTTCGATCATTGGACTTATTTAAATTAAGTGTTTCATTTAGAAAATCAATTAGTGGTAGATTTTTATCATCTGCAAAGTTAATATTGAAGTCTCCACTTAAAATCATCGGTACATTATCATATTTTTCGCCAAATCTTTTTTCGAGTATTTCAGAACCTTCTTTTGTATAAATCATCAAATTTTCGAATAAAAATTGTTGTATCTGTCTCATAGATTTTCCAGGCGAAATAAAAACGACAACCACATTAATATGTATTGCCCATTCTCGGAATCGCAACGAGCAACGCATATTTCACCTATATCAAAAACATTAACATCAATGCTTCTAGTGAATTTAGTATGTATGTCCATATGTGAAGTAATGAAGTGTGAAGTATCTTGAGTATTGTGATAAATAGCTAAGCCTGCTTCTGGAGCTTCGGGTCTTTCATAACTTACAACAAAGTTGAAATTCGGAATATCAAATGGTTCTTCGTTTTTCATACGAATTTCCGACAAAAGCAGAACATTTAACTTTTTTACGATAGCAACATTTTTAGGTCAGTTCCATGCTCATGCAAACTTTGACAATTGAATGAAAATATCGATAATCCTTTCTTGTTGGAGATGAATTCTAGAAAAGTTTTGGTGACCGTTTGTAGTGTATTGTTTTGTAACCTTTTCAATTCTAACGTTAGATCCTCTTGATGACTTGTTGATCTTTTCTGATGTTTATCTGTTTCTGAAGCATTTAGAGGTGTTCCTGTTCTACCAATCCAAAATTTCCAGTTGCTGCAAACATTTTCTTGAGTAACTAAAAATAAACCTTGAATCCTCGTTGCTCTTGTTAAAGCTACGTAAACTAATTCTCTAGGATGTTTGCGATCGTATTCGTCGACAATAGCATCCTAAGTACCTCCCTGTGATTTGTGAATAGTCATTGGCAAAGCAGAAATTAGGGGGAAATGTTAAGGATCTAAACAAATATGAAAAACGGATGTTTAAAATAACCCTAATTCACTGACAATATTTTTTCGTAAATTTCTAACAATAAAATCGAATGATATAAAATTATAGATAATCATTTTGCAAAAAATAGAAAAGCATATATTTTATTTTTGACAATTTAAATTAATAAATAATGATTTCGAAATATTAAATTTTTTAATAAAATAAAATATTTAATGAAATTAAAGTCGGAGCCGTTTCATTATTTCAAACTAAAGATTTTAATGATATAAGGTAATAAACTATAATTTTGCCTTTTTAACCATATTTTAAACTTCAACACATTAATCTTGAATTATTATTAGATTTTATAAAACTTTTAATTTCAAAATCCACGATAAAATTATGATTGAACAACTAGATTTCTGTTTTACCACGGTAGTAAGAAAACGTCTAAGACACTGTGAAATACTAATTCGGATTGCGTGATGCATTGCAGAGGTTAAATATTAGAAAATAAATAATATAAAATTTTCAAACGCCAAAATAAATGCGAGTATTTAAAATAATTTTCTGTTATTTATTTTTTATCTTAAAAATATTAGTATATTTATTTAGTAATCACTATTGTACTGCTCAATGATTCTTCAATTAAACAATTCAAATAATAATCAAACAAAAGTGCTATTTGAACAATGCACAGTATATACACATTGAACTTTTCACTAAATCCATTCAATTTCACTTATAAGATATACACAGCACTATATGTCAGCTGTATAGCTACAGATATATTGCTATAAGCATGTCGGTGACGCGAACGCACGAGATTTCACCCATCTAAAAAGTGTTTAAAGCGAACAGCACACTGCGCATGCGCCAGTCAGAGCATGTCGGTGACGCGAACCCATAAGATTTTCCCCTACCGAAAAGTGCCCAACGCCACTAAAGAAGTTTTCACTCCAATAAAAAATAAACGGTAACGAACAAGAACACAAATTTCAACATACGTATTAGGAAATAAAACGGTGTAGATAAAATAACAGAAAAATAAAAGTATTACAGTTATCACATATGATGTGTAGCATCTGACTTGTTATGGTAAATACGCAATAGTGACTTTAATCCTGAAAGAAATGAATCGGTTATGACTGGAAATAATTTTCAATCGAATAATTATATCTTTAATGAAAATTTTATTTAATTAACACAAGGAGTAATGCAGTTTTTTTTATCAAAAATATTTATTATTGTTCACAATTTGGGGAAGAGCGGAGACAATAGATTTATGAAAACTAAAGTATGACACATATACTTGTGATTTCAAAGTATTTAAAAATCGTTGTGAAAAACGGCGTCAATATCAGTACCACTGTTAGTTGTCGAAACATTTCGATTAGTGTTCATTTCGAGCTTGAGTTCATCTTTCAGAAAAGCTATGAGCGGCTCAGCTTCTGGCAAACTGAAGTTAACGTTAAAATCACCACTCAAAATCATGGGAAGCGAGTGATAGTTTTTTTTAAAAAGAGCAGAACCACCTTCGGTATACGGTAAAAGTACAAAATGCAGGAAATCTTTAATTTTTTTAACTGTTTGATTCGGAGAAATATATGCGACTACCAAAATGACAAGACTTGCAGGTATGTGCGGTAGGCGAGCGTCTTAATTGCTAATACAGTTGGACCCCCAGACGAGGGTAGCGAAGAGACACCGCCAAGCGCATGCTTAAAAATTAGAAATATTAGAGAAAATAAAAAAAAAACCCGTTTACTTAATTAGTTAGTTTTTTTTAATCGAGAAATCTTTTTTACTCACAATTAAAAATATTATATTGACAGCGACAGGAATTAACCTCAAAGTATGAAAATGATAAGCACTTAAATATTTATTCAAATAATTCCATATTACTTACTCCTATTTTTTTAAGAGAGATGAGCATTGTCACAGACGCTTAACAGGAAATATAATCGTTAATATATAGTTTACACATATATAAATATATCCTCAGAGAGAGAAAGAGAGATTTCACACACAACGAGCCCTGAGACTTTGACATTTGAGCGTAAGAATCACAAGTTTATTCTGGAAGAAGTCTAATAAGACTTGCTGGTATGTGCGGTAGGCGAGCGTCTTAATTGCTATTAGAGTTGGACCCCGAGACGAGGCTAGCGAAGAGACACCCCAAGGCGATGAATTGGTCAAATCAAACAGCGCGCTTCCCCCGACTTCCTGTTACGCATTTCCGTCCCTTTTCATGAAATCACTCCTACAAATATCCAGCAACCGAGAGTAAAGATGTTACACATCAAAAAGTTTATTATATGAAGGTTGGACTTGCCTATTAACAATGGTAACAGTTTTAGGGCAATTCCTTACAAACTCTAAATTATTTTTAATTGAGTTACCATGATTACAGTTGTGTGTTGCAACCTTTTATATTTATATTATAAAAGTGGAAGAAATTATCATAACTTGCTTGGTGGTTAGAATCCGAAGGCCCACCTGAGCGTGAGGGCTCCGGGGCACGGCACCGCCTAGCCCATTGGTAGCTACGCCACTGGTTTTTTTTAACGAATGCAGAAAGTTTATATTCAAATCAGTGAATGTTGCAAATTGAATGACGAAAGCATTTAATTGGATTTAATTTTAATTAGTATTCACATATAAATTTTTTTTTCATTAAACTTCTTTTATCAAAAGATTACATCACATTGTAGCCGAGATGATATGGTAACGAGCTCATGGCGGATATTGGATCATGTTGATTCTAAGTCTTGAGTCGCCTTGTAGCAGGTGAGTGAGTGACGCCACGTTCTAAAGCAACACGAGAGCTTTGGTAGAATGTTCAAATGAACCGAGCTCACCCGAAAGGATTTAGAGCAGGGATAGGCATTCAGTTGATCGCGATCGACCGGTGAACCGTTAAGACATTTTGGGTGACCACCTTTACTAAGATCTAAGACGCGCATACAAAAAGAAACATATTTATGGCGCACCGACGAGAATCGGTTAGAGCAGCGATACTCAACCTGCGGCCCACCGGACCTTTTTAAGTGGCTCGGTCATGGCCCATTGCTCTAAGAAATTAATTTATTTATGAAAATTTGGCGGGAAATTCTTTGTAAAAAAATCAAATATATTGCTGTCGGCGTCGTATGGACCATGAAAAAGTCCACGCAACCCTGATTTAGAGCTACTAACCGGTCCCCCGAGAAACAACCACCCTCATTCAGCCTTAATGAACAAAGAACTTACCATTTACTATTTTTACAGCAGTACACAAAGGTAAATTTACATAACTTACAGGTATTATCGTAAGTTAAAAAAAAATACAATTCTAGTATTAACAACAACTTGTTAGAATGGAATTGCACTGAAAGACGGGGGGGGGGGGGGAGCAAAACAAAAAAAGGACAAGATATGAATAAAACAGAACAAATTTGTTTTAAAAAACTCAGACTCATCTCTTTCAATGACGCCACCACTTCCTGTAGATACTTTTCCTCGTAATTTTTCTTTCAATTTTAAATAAATGAAAGAGAACCGGAAGAAAGATTATTCACATTTTAGAGCCTCCCATCCCCTTTTTTTCCCCATAAACTTTTTTTTAAAAAAAAGCAAGCAACAGAAAAAAATTATTGATTGTTTGTGGAAAATATCTTTTTTGCTGTTTTAAAACAAAAAAATTAACTTCACATGAATATTTGAATTGTTAACTAAAGAGGTAAGCTCAAGTAACCCTATCTGACTGAATGAAAATTGCAATTTATCAATGCTGTTTCGATTCAATCACCTCCGGTCTGGCTTGATGAGTTCTATTGTCGATGGACTTCGTGATTTTGAACAGCGGTGAAGTGAAGAGAACGATACATTTGAGCCGACACCCCACTATTTTCACTTCCACATTACGCTAATGTATGGACATTGAACCGCGATTAATTTAACGGGCATCAACCTCTCTCTACACAGCGAGTCTTCAGTACCATCAGGATTCAAACCAGCGATACACAAGCTCGTGATCACTAAGCTATCATGTCACTGATGTACATTGTAGCCTTGTAGCGCTAATGATGCACTTTGAATGTCAAAGATCCTACAAAATCAATATTTAGATCACGATTTTAAGATGAAGATTAATTAACCTTTTCTATATTGAAAAATGAGCATCGAGTCTCATCCTTAAATACAATAAAAATACAAAATGAAATAAATAAATCTCGAGTCAGAAAAAGTTACTGTCTCAAACCCAGAATTAAAATTTAAGTTTTCTTACCTTTGTATGGGACGAGGCGGATTGAGTACGGTGTCAGGTTTGTAATGAGAGGCCACAGCATGTACAAGTCTCATGATTGCTTTCAGATCTCCATCGCAGATTTCTGGATAATGAAGGACATATTTCAATAAAGAAACAACCCGACAGAAAGAATCATTTAATAAACCAGTTGCCACAACAACAACAAAAAAATTTTGTTTTTGAAAAAACATGCATTTTTATAATTATGTTTATAACTGCAATTCTTGTTTTAATTTGTAAATTGTAAAATCCGCTTACGTCATAGATCGTGATGTTAATAAATTTCTCCAGTAATTTCCAGAAGCATCCATAGTGAACTCGCCAAATTTGGCCACCAAAAATGATGCCAACTTGGCGAAATCGCTAATATTCGCTAAGCTTCCAATGAAATGCTATTATAATGTTGCTTGCGAATATTACAATTTGTATCATAAAATAAATGCAACAGGAAACAATAATAACGTATTAAACACCCAGGTATAAATAATTTACACTATTTTAAGATTTAATTACACAAAATTCGTTGCAATATATTTTATTAGTGCAGACTGTAAGCTGAGAGAATACAAGCGTAAGATAACAAAAACGCGCCATACCGGCCACGTAAACAGGGGGAAACGTTGATTCCCCATCTAGAGCTTATCTCTGAAAATTGTAGTTGAGTTCTTTTTCTCATTCCTGTATTTCTCTCCCGAAACCTTAAAAATTATACGAAATTTTTGCTTACTTATTTCAAAAAATATTATAAAAACTGCTCTATAAAAATAAAACAAAAAATATTTATACATATATATGTATATATATATACATATATTGACCTACTTAACACCTCCTCACAGTAACAATAATAACAAATAAGTTATTTGTAAAAAAGTTATTTTAAAAATTATAAAGCATCCCCGATTTTAAAATCTGGTCACCATAATTTATACAAATAGCTTACGCACTTACACCTATAAATTGATTAACTTTACACTCTCTGTTGATAATTTCTCAAAAAAAAAAGCCTTTCTTTTCTCTTTTAAGAGTGATAACACGTGGAAAGATGACGCACAAAAAATAAAAAACAAGGTTGTCTGAGACACAATCAATGTCCCGTGACAAATATAAAGAAGAAAAAAAAAAAAAAAAAAACGGAAATTTTTACAACCAATGAGTTTCCGCTTTGGAGTGTGTATCCTAAAGTTGCATGATAGTTGTGCAAGTTCCTACTTATACCTTGGATTAAAAGTTAAAATACGAGTACTTCAGAATGATAAAGTGGTTTCGCTTTCAAATCAGGAGAATTTCGCAACATTTTAACTGTCCGATTTCGAAAAATGATACCAAAGCTTTTGCATCAAAATGGTAAATCTGTTGCAATTACTTCATTTATAATAAAAGAGGAAAATTAGAATTGTGATTCACTTTTTTTATTATATAGCATATATATACCAAACGGTATGCTATTCTTCGGACGGGTGAATTGAAAAATAAAACAATTGAGATTGAAGGATAAAGAAATTTTTATTGAGTTAATCGCAAAAAGTGTTTTTTTCAAAGTGAATTTCAAATGAAAAAAAAAGGGCTCTTTGTCTATTTTGCTCAACAAAAAATTATATTTGCCAAAATTTGTCTGAATGGGGGTGGTCTAATATTTAAAAAACTTAATTTTTTGTATCTATAACATCCCCGTAACCTTATGGGTTGACTTTTGAAAACACCATTCTTAACTGATCTCTCTCTGCTCAGAAAAATTAACATGTTTTCCAATTTTCAAGGCTGTAGGTTTAGTAGCTCATAAAAGACAGTAACGCACACAAAAAATTTTCAGGGAGGGGGGTCCATGGTCGAAAGTCCCCCAACTCGTATCATACCTCAAGTCAACACCAATTGTTTCTTCTGATTTTGTCGATTTTGTTCACAAAAAACAGTATAAAATAAATTATGAAACTAATAATTAGCATTCATTAATAAAATAAAATGTTAATTACGTTATATATTTCTATAGGATTATCATCAATCGAAAAAAACTAAAAGGTTTGGGGGGTGTACGGACCCCCAGGACACCTTCTGTGCGCCACTGATAGAAGAAATTTCTTTTACGTATAAAACGTCCTTGTAAAACCCTCTTGGGGATCGATTTTCGCAAAATCTGAGCGGATCTCTACTCCGTGAAAGGAACATGCCTACTACATTTCAAGTCTGTAGGTCTAACAGTTCCGAAGATATCGTGATGAGTGTGTGTGAGTGGCTCTCTTTTCACCTTTATATTTCTAGATATATAGCCAACTCTATTAAATTACACCAAAATATTTGTATCTTTCATCGACAACAAATATTTGAAATACACCAAATAAAATACTAAAAAAAAAAAATGTTATTACCTTTGGGTGTTAGAGAATGAATAGGAACTCCTTTGCGAATGAGGAATCTGAACAATCTGTCTACATTTTCTTTGGCTTGCGCTTCAGTCCGTGGGTTGGTAATAATGCCCGGAACAATATCATTACCTAAAATGAGAAAATTTTCATCCACTAGAAAAATATGCAAAATTAAAAATTCTAATGTTTTTAATTCAAAGCTATTATTTAAAAAATTTCCAACAAATAAATCCTAATCTATCAACAAAATTCTTTCATTTTACACGATTTCTGATAAAAACTTATTATTTATTTATATTCTTGAGCAAAATCTGCATTTCTACTTTTAAAAAAAGAGTAACAAACGCTACTTTTGAATATATCCCAAAATTTTTACGAGAAATAAGAACATTCTCATAGGCTCTTGCCTTTGAAATTATCCACCATTTAATAAATATCTACATAACACTTAAATTTAATTCGTAATTAAAAGAAAAATTTAAATGTTTGTAAGACAGTAATTATAATCATAAGGAAATGAATATTACACAACATGCTCAAAGATAAAATGCGGTATTTTGTTGTATTCGTGTAAATTAGATTTAATATAGGTGAGATATATTATATTTTTGCATTTAATTTAATATTAAAGAAAATAACTTCCAATATTCATTGCATCATAACTTATACAGTTGTGAGATAATAAAAACAGGTTTTAAAAAATTGAAATAATTTAATTTCATGTAACCTTAATGATTCTTATAAATATAAAAGTAAGCTATTCACAATAAGGTAGTTTACTTTGTTTAATGCAGTTAATGCTTATACATAGAAATAAAATATGTGTATAAAATTAAATTCCATTCGCAAAAGACAGTATCAAAATATTACTATCTAGAAAGCATTTTAATATGCTTGACAAAAAATAATAAAGCTGGGTTTTTTTTGTCCAAGCTTTCTTAAAAATATAATATTTAATGAAGGGTTCAAAAGTCTTATGACATGAAAATAACAAAGATATTTAACTATTATGTTCTAAGATATTTTTTACGAACAATGTAATGAATATTGCGATTATTAATGCATTGCGTTATACAGTTTAGAGTTAAAAAAAAAGAAGAAAATGTAAATTTGTTATTCACACACAATGGGAGGAAGCCCAAATGCATAAGTATATAGTCCCTCTTCGCCTGTCATATAATTTACCAATTTACCCAATTCAACCTCACATTAGGTAACGGATATGCTGAGTGAGTCTAAATCTCCTTGCTGGGGAGATGGATGAAAAATTTGTCATAATATCTGGGATAATAACCCTTCTTTATTATTAGAATTCCTTTTAAAAAGTGTCGTTATTGAAAAAATGCTTTTTGGAGATAATTTTTTATTTGTGAAATTTTAACTTTTCAATGGCGAAATGAGCATTCACTTTTCGTTTGGGTCATCATTAAATTTTAGCATTCAAAGAAATTACACTACATGCAAATGCAATTATGGCATAAAAATGCATAAAATTATCCATTTAACTAAACCACATTACAGCACAGAATTAGTCTGTACTAAATGACATGAACTGAACTTTCGAGCTGCGATCTTAAATGAGACATAATCTAACAATTCATTATTTTATAAAAATAAATACCAGACATTTTCTTTTTGAACGAAAGCAATGAAATTTCATACAATTTAGTTGGTAAAATTAAACATAGTTTTTAGAGTTGTAGATACAATTAAAACTCTTCTGTTTCTATCATCATAGTTATAAAATTAAAAATTATTTAATCAGGAATATACTGTGCTTAAATTAAAATTAACGAATGGTAAAACGTTTCTAAAGTTACAACATTTAGAGAAAATTAAAAATAGGAAGAGATATATTAAATATGAAATTACCGAATTATGTAAATTTATTATTAGCATTTCTAAAAATAAAAAAGTTTTAATCTAAAAAGTATTTTGGATTCATTTTCTAAGATTAGCAGGCCTAGAAAGAGATAGTATAAGTATGCGCGAAAAACTTCACAAGAGGCAGTTCTTTGATACTTAAGGGAAATTTTCGGCAAATATAATTCAAAAGCGCTTGTATCCAAATTCTATAAACCACTGTATATTTTTCTATTTTACACTACAGTATATACATTTTTTTTTCTTCTTGAAAGAGGTTCTAAGAAAGATAACTTTAAAAAGACTACTGATAAATTTCAATTCTTTACTCTTTTCGATAATATGTAAAAAAAAATCAATGATTTAAGCTTTTATTTTTATCTTTTAATATGACAATGCACATAAAAAGTATATTTCAGAAAATTTTTTATTTGCGTAAAAATTGTTGTAAAACTTGAGTCAATTTTGATTTTATTTTAATTCAGTAATTATTCACAAGTCTTTTTTACATTCTTTTACTATTCATTTTTATTCAAACATTTTGCTTTTATTAAAAAAATCGCAGCTCCCCCCCCCCCAAATTGATAATTATTTTTATGGACAATTCGAAATTGTAGCATGAAAAGCAATGATATATCAACGAATGCATTTTCAAATCGTCATCCCGTTATACAGTGCGTCACTCGTCGAAAAGTTCACTCTTATGAGTAATTTATTGTACTATTAAAGTCAGTAGTTACTTACATGTACTTTAAGAAAATAGCTTTGAAACAGACCATAAAACTGAAATCATTACAGCATATTTAAAACTGGATGAAAGTATACATCTAAAAATAGCACAAATTTTTAAGAATGAGATATCACAACAAATTGCATCATTTCCGGGTTTGTATATTTAATGACTAATCACTATTTATCAACTCAATCCATGATGCATTGACAGCTGCTTTCTCTTAAGAATGCGTCTTTCTATCTGAAACTGAAAAATTCAGTTCGGGAAGAAACTCATAATTGAGATTAAAAGCGTATTCTCGTAAACTGTTTTTGGAAAATTCAGAAATACCTTTTCTGATATTTGGAACTTTACGATAGTGAAACAAAGGTCACCATAAGTTTCATTCAAAATAGATGTTGAATGCATTTATTAAATGGAATATTTTACCTGTATGAGTTAATATTGAAAAATATTTTTTTTTTTAAAAAAGCGACTGTGATGTGTAGATAACCGTTCTCAACACAATTTTTATGTAAAATAATAATTAAAAATATGGCAATGGAAAAACCATACTTCGATTTCAAGAACAGAATTTCCTGACTTTTTCTGATGTCATATTTTTTTTAAAATTTAGATTACATTAATTTTCATAGTTTTCAAAGTTATGTTTGAGTCTCCTTCTCGCCTTGCTCCTTTTTCCTAAAAAACTGATATAGCATTTTTGTGCTCGATTCCATGAAATCGAAAATCAAGCTTACTGTATATGATGATTTTATTTTGTAATTAGTAATGTGGTGCTTTGTTTTAAACTAGTCCGATGGCTTTGGAATACAATAACATGACTTTGACAGTGCTTCTAAAGAATTTACGTATTTCAGAGAAGAGGTGGGGAAGAGAATTTGAAAGAGTATATTTCCAGAAAGATAAAATTCATAGCTGAGCAGTTTCTTATTTATTTATTTTGTTTTTTCGTTTGAGAGTGCTCTTTTCACTTCATTTGCTGTTATTTTCGCTTACCGTGTGTAATAGGAGCTTTTTAATTTTTTGTACGAATGCACTGAATGTGATACTGGTTTATTCGTTCAACCATGTTTGAGGATATATCACAGAACAGATAAAAAAGTTATAATTTATTTTTTATTATATTCTAACTCTAGAGATTAATTATTTTTATTTTCATTTTACTATTTTATACTTTTATTTTATTTCTTTTTTAAAGTGAAAATAAGCAATTTTTATGTGGGGAAAAAAACACGCCTTTTCTTTTATCCAATAAACCACGTAGAAACGAGCGCCTGTGGGGAAAAACGGTGGCACTGGGGGTGAATTTCGTAACATTTCCTCGGCAGTTAAAGGGTTAATACAAATAAAATTACAATCATTTTTCTTTTTTAAAAAATGCAGAAATATTGCAGACTATCTCTATAAGCTTACAAAATTCATGGCAATTTTTAGTGGAATACTTCAATGTAAGAAATAGAATTTCATTCTCGAAAATTGCTCAAATTGTATCATAAAAACACTTTATTATCGATATTTTATTAAAGACGATTTTTTGCTAATCCAAACGGACACGTATCGTGTTACTTCACTTTAAATAAAAATCGAAATTATTTTAAAAATACTTTTAATGTTCATTTTATTTCTTGTTACATAATGATTAATAAATTTTATCGTGGCAATACAATCTTCAAACATTTTTTCTTAATTCTGAAACAACAAGGAATTTGAAAATAACATGAAGAGTATAATGCTCTTTTATGATCTGAAATATTCTTTTCAAATATGATTTAGAATATCTCCTTTTGTGATGGATCAATATTGTTTTATTCCAAAAGCATTTTATTAATAACAATCATAGAACTTTACGAATTTCTTAGCATCTGTAGAATGGTGAATACTTTATTGCATTTTTTTATTGCGTTGGAATATTTCCTTCCAATATTTACTTACCTAAAGAGGCAACTAAGTGGGATAGAATCACTCCATCTCGAAGATCATTACGCAGATCACTGACTCTTCGAACTCCACCCTCCTCTTTTCGTAACTGAGAGTTGAGCCATCCTACATAGGCACGAAGACGAGCCTACAAGGAATGAGTACAATAGTTGTGAAAAACATACATTCATTAGTAAAAATGAAAAAAAAAAAATAGAATTTTAAGTAAACTTTTGAAAAATTGTGAAAAATTATATTGTGCATGTAAAAAGTAGTAACGTTTTTAGAGGTCACGAAATTTATCAATATGACATGCATCTTGATATGTTCAATTTGTGTACAAACAATGTTTTTATACACTGGTGTGTAAAACTTAAGTACCGAGTTTTTTTCCAAAACTCTACTAGAAATCATTTGAGAGACGTGAAATTCAGAAATGAAAGACAGCAGTTTGTACTTAAACGATGACGAAAACATAATTGCCCAAAAATGAATACAATGCTTATAGTATGGAATAAAAAAAAGGCTTTATTGAAATAGTATTATTACACATGATTGTCTATCCAAGAGGAAGAACAACAAGCAGATGTTCCTTAGTATAGGATATGCTCCTCCCTTAGAGCAATGGTTGCTTCGTACTGTCTCTCACTATTGAGAACCAAATTATCCAACAGTTCTTGAGAAAAGAGGGCCCATTCCTCAACCAGCATCTCTTTTAGTTGTTGGGTGTCCTCTGGAGGATGTAATCGTGCCGTAAGGCATCTCCCCAAAATATCCCACACATGCTCTATGGGATTTAAATCAGTGGAGAACACTGGCCAATCCATTCGAGTGACATCTTCACTTTAGAGTAACTGTTGAACATCAGCAGTCTAGTGTAGCCATGCACTGTCATCCATAAAAACGAAGTCTGGTCCGATAGCACCTCAGAACACTCATTGAGGGAGAAGGATCACCTCCTCATTACAGCGATCTCCAGTTAAAGATCCTTCGTCGGAAACGTGGATCTCAGTCCACCTGCTCAGCATAATGCATCTCCAGACGACAACTCCAGGACAATCGTAACGGTCTCTTTCCGTGATGTTACTGGGATGAAACCGGGTCCCGACCTCTCTCCAAATCAACTGGTGTTTATAAACGCTTGTAGCACTGAAACGACTCTCATTCATAAGGAGAACACTCCATTGATGAAATATCCAGGTTTTTCGCTCCTAACACCACTCTAAACGGTGCCACCGGTGACCAACTTTCAATGAGATGCAGTGTTCAGAACGGCGGGCGAATAGGTCACATTTGTGAAGGCATCTGGCCACAGTAAACTGCGTCACTTGTCGCCTTCACTTGTACATAATTGCTGAGCAATGGCGCTTGTTGACTAGTATCGGGTTCTTTTAGCCTACAGGACGATGTATCAAGCATCCATTGCAGTTGTTTTCATAGGGCAGCCACCGCCAACCTTTCTAATAGCTGTACCTATATATGGTTTGGAAGGCTTTCCAAGAGCGCGAAACGACACTTTTGTTGATTCCGAACTCTTTAGCTACACTGGTTAAACTACGCCCTTCCTCCAGCTTTCTGATCATTCTTCTTACTTTTTTTCTACGACTCCTTCAATACCATATTTGCAAACTATTTCAAACTATTCAGTTCTATATTGAATGAATAAATTAAAGAATAAACTCCATGGCCGTTAGTATTTGAAATAATATATGAATAATTATTAAATTAGCAATATTCTTTTTAAGAAAATTAAATATAATTTATACTTAATAAACCCACTTACCGTCCATTCCTGCCACGAGGAAGAAGTCATGAGCTCATTGTCCAAATCGTACACTCTTTAAGAAAACAGGAGATCAAAAGCATGGGGCCTGCGAAGATAAATATTTCAAAATCGAAACTAAATTCAATAATATAAAAAATAGAGAAATCTCGATTAAAAAAAGGCATATTTTATAACACACTGCTTGATGTAGAAAATGCAATCCCAAGAAAGAGTTACCAGAAAGTAAAGAAACTCGAAAAACAGAGAGATACAGCAACAAGCTATGCCTATTTTGAAATTCACAGAACCAGAACAACGTCAGCTCAGTAGATTGTAGGACTACCACAAACGACGATATGCGAAGCAACGCGTCTAGGTACAAAGTCAATGACAATACGGAGGGTGTCCTGAAGGAAGGCTTTCCTTTCTCTATCAATGATTTGCCATAATTCTTCTTCTGAACGCGGAGATGGCAAGGCATGCAAGCGGTATAAATATCTTATATATACTCCATACAA
Organism: Trichonephila clavata; assembly: GCA_019973975.1. NCBI lineage: Eukaryota > Metazoa > Arthropoda > Arachnida > Araneae > Nephilidae > Trichonephila > Trichonephila clavata. The sequence goes on along the minus strand of BMAO01029696.1, from coordinate 38,973 downwards.
CTGCTAAGCATTTTTCACTAGGCTTAACTTTCAGATGAAATAATAACTTAAAAAAGCGTGTTAAAAATGGTCTTAGAGCTGAATTTAAAATGAAGAGAATAATGACTTCAATTTTAAAAAAAGATTTTAAAACATGGAGATTAAAGAAATTTAAAAATAATTCAGTATTCAAATCTATTTCACACGTGGATATTTTTGAGTGTTGTATCAACCAAAATTTTTAAAAAGAAAATATCGCTCTGTTTATCGAATTAAACTGGTAGTTCCTACGAGTTTTAAAAATGTTATGCATTAACTTTTGAGGTCTATAACTTTGAGGTCTGAGGAGACTAAATTTTGATAAATGCGAGAAAAGTAGCCTGTGGATGAATTCTAAGAAGTTCTTTTTGAAAAACATTTTATAATTCAGTAAATCACTAATAGTTTTATTAACAATATCTTTATTATCTTTTTTACTCATTTGTTTTATATTTTTAGAAAACACCGGGATGTAATGACAACTACAACACTCGATTATCTTGTAAAAGTCCTAGGAGGTTTATTAAAGTTGGGAGTATTCTCACCACGAGCGAGCGAGAGAGAGACGTACATGCCTGGATAACGTCAGCATTGAAAATAGATATTTATTTTGAATATTTTTGAGAGAAACTTGGACCTACTTCTCTACAGAAAAGAACAGCTTCTATAGAAAGAGTATTTCTCTGTGGAATGTAAAATTCGTTAAATAGTGGAGTAAGAATTTTTAGAAATGTCATCTGCCAAGAATGTAGTCATTCGTGCAAGATCAAAATGGAAGCTCATTATTTGATTTGCTGAAGTCAATGTTTCTCTGTTACTTCAAGAAAAAGAACTTCTTTCTTCGTATGGAAAACTACTTTCAGGTAAGCAAATTTAATATATACCAAGATTTGGTTTTTTATGACATATTATTTCATAAAAGATTCTTCGTAGATTTTGAAAAATTATTAATTTTGCCCTAATCATGTATTTTCCCATTAGCTTAAATTTTTAAAAAAAAAAATGTTAGTTTTTTATTTTTGAGGACATGTGTGGTGGTATCTGAAATAAGGCAGTAACAGCCTTGGGACAGGAGTGATCACTTTGTCTAGTGGTATGTTACGTGTTTACGATTCAGAAGGTACCGAGTTCTGATCTCCAACATTGGTGACCTTGACTGAAAGGAAAAACTTTCTGATGTGACGTGGCGCCAACTATCCTCAAGAAGAGCAAGCAAAGTCATCAGACCCATTCGACGCAGCTTGTAAAGTCGTCAGACTCACTTGACGCAGCAAAAATTCGTCAGAATCACTTGACGCAACAATAACAGCTCACACGCTCGCCATAATAACAAAATATCTCGTTCGATCGCCTATCCACCAACTCACTGGTGGTGGTATCTGAAATACGCCAACAACAGTCTCCGGATAGGAATGATCCCTTTTGTCTAGTGGTATGTTGCGTACTTACGAATCCATAGGTCACCGGTTCTAATCTCCGACACATGTTTTAATAATTTTGTTGGATTTCTGTGAATTATTTTTTTTGGGGGGGGGGCTAATTTTTCATTTTATAGGTTTTTTTAAAACAAATATTTGAAATCATAAATTTTAGAATAAAAAACAATTTAATTTCGTTTCTCCTATCATTAGTATTCTATACATTTTGTTTGAATATTTATATCAGTCGTATATTTATCTTTAAGGCGATATGTGGTACCATCTTCACAATTTTTTTTATTTTTAATATTTGATATTTGGTTTTAATTGTATTTTATAAAAGTTAGTATTTTTTAATAATTCCATACAAAAATTATTAATTTGTTGCAAAATGTTCGCATAATTTAAATTTTTTGAACTTGTTAAAACATTTTTTAAATTCCTAAGGCTTTTTTAAATATGTCTCTTTTCTTTAAAATTTTTTTCCCCAAGTACCTTATAATATACTTCATAAAACTGTGCATGGGTTTTTTTCTGCTGCTGCTCTTTAATTTTTTATTAATTTCTTCCAAAAGTTCTCAAAAAAACATTAATTTTGATTTTAAAATTTTTTAGAAAAAGTACTAAACACACATTTTAGGGCTAATTCCATGCACAGTTTTACAAAACATACATTTAAGAACATGTATAAAAATTTCAAACCCATACTTCAATTATCAAAAAAGTCTTAGGGTTTTGAATAACAGTATATGTACAAAGATTCAACATGAAGAAATATGAGTTTGAAGTTTTCATTCCATGAATAACATGATATAATATTCATGGAATAGTCTGAAACTTTTATGAAATGTTAATTGGCTTATTTAAAACTGCTTACCATAAAAAATTGCACAAATGTAGAACAATTAAACAGTATACTGCCATAATGAATATATAGAAAAAAAACGAATGAAAGAGCAATATTTCATAAAACTTTATCTTATTATTATAAAAAAAATAAATACACACACTTCGGAGCTAATTCCATGCTCAGAGCTAATGCACAACATGTACAAAATATGTTCACGCCTTTATTTTTTTATTTACATGATTTTAAAAGCCTTTGCATGCTAAATATTGTACACAAATTAAAGCAAAATCAAATAGCAATTTATAGGTAAAATATATCAAAATCATAGTACTTGCATATGTGCATTTGCTTAAATGAATATCTTAAAATATTTTAATGATAAAAGTGTTGAACTTCACACACATGGGATATATATGTATCACCAAAAACAAATATATAAAAAAATGGGAGAGTTTTTCTATTCTTGCAAATTAGATTTTTTAATTATCTGAGTTATCAAAATGAGATTTAGTATTTGTGCTTTGGGAGAATCCGTTTTGAAGTTTTAATTTCATTCATAATAATATCATAAAAAGCACGCACAAGTTTTAAATATTGACCAAATCCATTTGCTCTCCCCCCCCCCTAATAAACAATACACAAACTAGAATTTTTGCATATATTGCACAATCCTTTCTTGAAATGATTTGTTACTGCATATATAATGTCAGTCTCCCTTACGCGCGGTAGAAAAATAATTAATTCATTTTTTATCAAGCTCTTCTCTAAGAGATAATCTGAAATGTGGGCGTGGTAGTTGCTGTCCAACATCAAATATTGCTCTATAACTTGATAAAAAAAATGCAGATAAAGCTTTGAAATATTGCAGGCTTATTTATAAAGATTTGGGGAATCAAATAAGCCAATAAAATTTTTTTTCGTCAGTTTAATGATTATTAGGGTACCATATCGTCTTAAATCAATCAATTTAAATGTGATTTTAAAAAATCGCACTTAAAAGGAGTGAAATAAAACTTTATAAACATTAACTTAGTATGTTCATTAAATATATTTGTTGCGTTAGTCATTTTAACGAAAAGAATGCCATTTTTGTTTTAAAATAACTGGTAATTTTTTCAAAAATTCTTTCTATTTTTTAGTGATACAATCGCGAAAATGTTACCTTTTTATTGGATAATTCTGAACAAAAGGTATAATTCTCAAAGTTTAATTTTATCATCTCTCATTATCTGTCTTTCTGTGCTAACTTTTTCTTTCATCTTTGAATTCTTTGGTTTCGTTATAGAATCCACTGTCAGACAATATATTTGATATTATTTTTAGGTCATTTCAAAGCATTTTTAAGCCCCTTATTCAAGGCCTTTTATGACATTTTTAGCAAGATTTAGTCATCTTCATTCAGATATTTCTTATACAATTCTTTTCTCTTTAAACAGAAATAAAAAAAATTAACAATGAATTTACTATACAAAGTGTCTAATATAAATTATAGTATCTAGTCACATAAAAAATATAATTTTTGAATAAAGTTTGTAAAAATTCAGATAATATTATCAATTGTTATTAAGTATTTAAAGTATAAAAAAAAACACAAATGTGCGAAAAGAATTTAAAAGTTAATGCTAATAAAATAAAAAATAAGTAAAGTGTTATCCTGATTGATAAGCTTAGTACGTAGAGGTAGAAAAACTCAACTCAAACGTGTTCAAAATTGTGAACGAAACTTGAGTGGAGATTAACATACTCAAACATTGTATTATTGTGTGGATATTTTAGATAACTCAAAGATTATACAATTACTTTTTTTAACTGAATTATAATTGGGAAATTCCCACAAACCATTTTGCATTGTAAGAATGCATGGTTGCAAATTAAACAATTTCTCACAAGATTAGTCTTTTTTAATAACGTAATAATATCAAAACACTGCTTATATATAATATTTTAAGTCTTAACGCTATGAACTACATTCGATATGACAACTTATACAAAATAGTATTACTAATACTTATAAGAAACTAAGTATATAAAAAAAAATATTTGCTGCATGAGAATTTTGTCCGTATATTTTGTTTACAAAAAATTATGAATGAAAACCATAGCCCTCCATAGGTAAATATAAGTAGTAAAAATAAACAAGCATTGTTTGTAATAATTCTTCACGCAATTGTTATTCATAATCGATAAAAAAAGTCATTTGCTTTTGAAAATTTTGGTTAAAGAATTAGAAGAATATCGAGAACATTCCAAAAAGAAATCTTTCAAACCAACCCATATTCGACAAAATTTAATATTCATACAGACAACTCAATCCCAATATCCATGCAAGTTTTAGTTTTATTTACGGTATAAACCGAAAAAATTCCTTATAATCAGAATTAAAACAAGCTTTTTGTATCAGAACTGAGTTACATCATCACATGTAGACTTTTCAAGTTATATCTCATCTGTTATGTTTCAAATATAAATTTAAAATAATAGCCTCTAAAGTTTAATTAGTGATATTGCATTCACACATTCTAGTAGCCGACGTATCTTATATAATTAATAAACTTGACCTTGATACTTGAAGTAAACAAAGAGATAAGTGTTTTCTTCGGACGGTTGAACGACTGGCCTGACCTCTTTTTTCCCCCGAGATCGTTAATGATAAGGCTTCACGACTTTATATTTTCCCACAACGTACTCTACCTGTAGAACACCTCACATCGGTATCTCTGACTCATTGACTAAATTTGACATAATGAATCAACAGAAATAATATATGATGCAAAGAAGATCTTACCTTCTCTCTTTAAATTAAGAATGGAGTAAGCTTTCGGTTTGACAACTAGTTTAAAATGAGACTCTTTTCCAAAAAATTACGTTTTCGATAGGTTTTGGAAAGCCGTGACGTGCTACCGAGAGAGAGCAGTCACCTCATGCGCGGATGTAGAGTTCATGCTCGAATTGCTCTCCCAAAAAACGTGTTCTGGACCTTTTTTTTTATCTGTTTCTCTCCCCCAACTTTTCAAATGAAAACGAAATATCACGCCAAATGCTCTTTTCGATTGGGTACTCAAACCAAAACAGAAACGAATATCAGACTTGAGTCAGTTGAGTCTCGAAATTAGAAAGATAGAATTTAATCCTATAATTTTTTTTTTCTTTTTAAGGTGATTGACTGACTACATAATTTTGAAAAAGCTTATAAATGGATATTTTTTTTCATATTTAATGTCTGTTGAATTAGAGAATATACATATACAATTTTTAAAGACTATTGTTCCAAAAAAAATTATTTAAATGCAATTTTTCCGGGAAAAAAGTAAGAAAAAATAACGCTTTAAAGCATTTTTTTGTGGAAATATGAATCTACAATAATAATATTTTTCCATATACAGTCGACTCTCGATAATTCGAAGTTGAAGAGACCAATGAAAACCTTCGAATTATCAAGAAGGGTAGGAAAAAACTCCCAAAATATACGAAGAGAATTTTTTTTTCTAACACATTTACAATTGTGTGTGAAACTATGTAATAAAACAATTATTTTTTTTTATTTAGTTATTTTGAAGTTTTTTAAAAAGTATAAACGTGTACAGTATAAATATTAAACAGAAGTTAAAAGTTCTGGTTAAAAGAATACATTTATGCATTAAAATAATACATTCTGTCCATAATTAATTTTTTTTGACGAAAAAATCTGTTATCATCTTTTTGTTTTTGTCTTATGGCATTCAATCTAACTTTGTCTCTCAATAGATTTTTCTAGAATAATGACGCTTGAAAAAGGTCCACAGGATTTGAAGGGAAAAGTTGCCTAGTGGTTTTAGCTTCTTTCAGAGTTATCGGAGTCATCTCTGATGGTCATCAAAGAGGCTACGTAATAGGGAAGACAAGCAGGACAATACAACACAAAACATATGAAGCTCCAACCTGTTTGCTACAGAACTCTACATGATAGTGAATGTTTGAATTGTCGAGAGTTTTATAGATCACTTCGAATTATCGCGTGTTGTAGTCTAGCCGGCTACAGATTTTACTTCGAAATATTGATTGTACCAAAACGTATTGTTTTAGTTCGAAATATCAAGAGTTTTTCTAGCGGCTGAGCATATACTTCGAATTAGCGAGAGGTCCGTATTATCGAAAGTTTGAGTTATCGAGATTCGACTGTGTATGGCTAGGGTTTTTCTACAGAGTCTGAATTAGGCTTTATCAAAAATTCACATATATTCCCAGCTACTATCAATTTAAATAATAACGGCTGTTTTCTGTTAAAATTTATCTACTCCGTTATTATAAAACATGTATATAAATCCACTCCAAAATTATATACCTTAAAATCCGGCGTATAACGCGCATTTTTAACTCAAAAAAATGAGATTGGAATATATGAGTGCGCGTTATACGGCCGGGTATAAAAATGAGAGCTTTAAAAATAAAAAATAAAAAAAGCGTTGAAAAAAAGGAGACTTCTACATATATCAAAATACAGTTCATTTAAAGGAAATTACATTCCTTATGAACTTAAAGGGTTGTAGTTTTAGAACAGGGGTGACCAACCCTCAACACGCGTGCCACATTGTGTCACGATGGAGTTGCAGCAGTGACACGCGAAGACATTTGAAAAAAAATTTCAAAATTTGAAATGTAATAAATAATTATTTTTTACAATTTTTTTGAAGTGGGATTGTCTCAGAACCCCCCCCCCCCTCAAAATTTAGATCAAAATATGTTTGAGAATAAATGTTTTCTGCTATGAAAAACATAAAATAAATATCACTCAATACTAGCTAATATATGTGCAGTTATAATAACCTAATTTTTTAGCATCTGTAAGAGCTAATCCTAATATACATGACTTGGTAAGAAAAAGTAGAGTAATTCAAAAGCCATATTAAGTAAATACCGAGCGTTTAACAATTATTTTGAATTAAATTATTCAATTTACTTATTTTTATTTTGTACCTAACCTAATTGTGGAAAGTTTACTAACAATAAAACCTAAGTTTGTGTGTGTACTTCGTCTTATTTATTATATTATTTTTAAATTTCGACTACATTGATTTGCATTAAAAAAATTTGCTATTTGCGTAAAAATCCCATAATAAGATTGTAAGTAACATTTTTTCCCACTTTTCCACATTTGATTGTTGGAAAATTTGGAAGTGGCACGCATAATTATTTTTTAATCAAATAGTGGCACTCTTCCCAGAAAGATTTTGACCACCCCTGTTCTAGAAGTATACTATTTTTTTCTAAAGCTTCAAATAATACCTCGAACAAATGACTTCAAAACATTAGAGCACGTGCATTTCACGTTTCTTGGTACGCGTTATGCGGCGAGTGAGTGAGTGAATATTAACGTCGCACTGTTCAGCTACACGAGGGCTTTTGGCGACGGACCTCGTAATTTTGAACCATGGTCAAGTGGCGAGGACGACACCTGAGCTGGCACCCCTCTCTCCTAACTACCACACCAACGGGAAGATGTTTGAGCTCTCGACTTATTTAACATGTATCATTCCCCTACACAGCGGGTCTTCAGTGGCACTGGGCTTGAACTCATAACACGCCAGCCATGATCCGATACCTTGACCATTTGGTTACCGCGGTCACATGCGGCAAATATATCTAAAAATTAAATATTGCAGCTTGAAAGTATAGGTGCACGTTTTATGCAAGGTTTTATGGTGTTTTCAAGGTTTAGTAGAGTCAAGGCTTGTACAGAAGGTCTTAGCTATACATAGGCAAAATAGTATTATTAAAGAACCGTTTTCCACAACAAGAGAATGTTATGAAAATATGCCATTTTTTTCTTCATGTTTTCTTAAAACATTACACATCAAGGAATTTTTTATTGTAATAATATTCTTAAAACAATTTTGTATGTATATTCTAATTCAAATGACACTAAATAACAAAAAATTATTAATTTATACGCTTTTTTTAAAATCCCGATTTCGAATGTCACTTTAAATGACAGTGGCGTAACGTACACTCCTACAGCCTCCGCAACGCCCTTGATTCTAGGGTGCCCAAAACCTATGCTATCTTATGGTTTTCAGTTCTTTGTAAGATACGGCTTGGGGTCCAAAACCTGACTGACCTTATTATTTTCTGTTACGCCACTGTTAAGTGACTAATATTTTCAGTCAGCTCTTAATAGTTAATAGTTTATAAAGAAAATTTAAATGGAAGCAACCACTTTCAGAAATAAATAAGTTTACAATATTTTTAATAGTGGTTTTATTATAAAAAAGACGATGAATTTGTGATACTTTTGATTAACAAAAATTATCGCTAACTATTAAAATCTAAAAAGTAATTTTTGAAGGAATTTAATCAATTTTGAGGAAAAATTTAAAAAAATCATTAAATTAAAAAAAAATTATTTAAGTTTGTATTTATCGAAAACAAATAAATCACATCTGTATTAAATACGGGTCTATTATTATTAAAAATGACCTAGATTGTACATTTAAAGATTTAAAACATTTATAAAACAATTAAAGAAAGTTATAAGAAACAAAGAGAAGCAATTTTTGTGATATATAATTTTTCTAAAAATTAAAAATTAAGTATTTTTTAAAAAATGGCGTAGTTTCAAAATAACAACAGAGAGAGAAAAAAGATTTTCGGTCTTATTTCTTCATGTTTTCATTATACTTCTACAATTCGGAAAAAGATTTAACATAAATATATAACTAGATAATGTTATAAGGATATATCAAAATTTGCCTCTATCAAAAATACTTAAATGTAATTAGTGATTCGATGTATAACAATTCAAATAATATGTATTGATTATTAGCAAAATTTGATTTGATTCAATATGTTAAATTAATATTCATGTAGTTATTCACAAGACATCTCTATTGATCACTCGGGATGATTTATTTAATTTTATACAGAATTTTGGGAGAGAAATGCTTGGATGGAATGTTAAAAAGAACGATATATGTTTAAAAAAAACCGAGGTTGTATGACATATGGTTATATAACGTGTATTCCTCAGCTCACATAAGACGCATTTTTTTACTCCAAAGTGTGCTCTAAATTCAACTTACATCTTATGAATCGAGGGTATAAAATTATTCTCTAGTGAGTGAAAGGAACTATAGTACGTGTTTATACGTCACACTACAAAGCAACACTAGGGCTATTGGCGACGGACCTCGTAATTGTGAGCCACAGTCAAGTGACGCGGACGACGCCTGAGCTAGCACCACTTCTTCAAACTACCATACCACGCTAATGAGATAACTTTGAGCTCCACTGGTTTAACATCCATCAGCCCCTTCAACATGGTAGGTCTTCAGTGGCCCAAGGATTCGAACGCGCGACACGCCGGTCACGAGTTCGTGATCATAACCACTAGGCTATAGTGGTCACAACATCGTCCTCTCTAAAAGGTAATCTAACTCACTGGAAGTGGCCATGGTAGCCTAGTGGTCAAGGTAAAGGACTCGTGGCAAGCGTGTCATAAGTTCAAACCTAGTGCCAATGAAGATTCGCCTTGCAGAGGGGCCGATGCACGCTAAATATGCCGAGGCTCAAACGTCCTTTTGGTTAGTGTGGTGTGGAAGTTAGGAAAGGTGGTGGGCCAGATCAGGTGTCTTCCTCGTCACTTGGTCATGGTTCAAAATTTCGAGATCCCTCGTCAATAACCCTCTTACAGCCTTCTAGTACAACGCAAATATCACTCTAACTCGCAGGAAAAAATACTATTAAATATTTTTTTAGGTAGATTATCATGGACAAGTTCTACCTTAAAGCTTACTAAGGGGGCGCTGCAGTCATTAGTACCCTTTTCTTCTTCCGGTTAATGCAAAATCGCCATTGCTTTGAGCTAAAAAATTAACAAGGTATTTTAGAAACGATACTGAAACAATTACTGTAAAATCCTGAATCTGAAATTTACAGATCATCTTCTATCCATATAGTGCAAAAAAAGTTTCAAAAAAACTTGCATTAAAAGTTTGAAAAACTCAGTTGAATTTCGATGTCATTACACCGGAAGTAAGCGAGGGTTCCACTCAATGTTGTTGTTTACAAAGTAGAACTTGTCCATAGCCTTTTAAAAGGTGTGGAATTACCAATGTACTAGAGAGAAGTGAAGATGACATTTTGTATGAGGAAAGTGACAGCTCCAGTAACAGAAAAAATAACTACGTGTATGATTTAAGCAACATTGATGACGAATTTCTGAGATTCTGCAATGGAAAACACTGAAATATTTGCCAATTTTTCAATGTAACTGTTCCGTTTTCATTGTATAAAGATGGCCGCCATAACTGAGTGGTCGTTAATAATTGGCTGGTGCTGTAGAGTCCCGGGTTTGAGTCCTGGTGCCACTGAATATCCACCGTGTAAAAGGGCTGATGCATGTTAAGTCTGGCGAGGCTCAAAGTCCTGATGTCGGTGGGGTTGAGAGGTTCAGTTCGTGGTTGTCAGCTCATGTATCATCTTTATTCCTTGTCCGAAGTCCAAAATTACGACGTGCTTTCTGAAAAGCCCTCGCTTTGCTGTAGTGTGACGTTAATAAAAACCAAATCCATTACTAATAGCTTTTGTTTCGAAGTGCAACATCAATCAAGCAAGCAATAAGCCAGTTTAATTGGGAACATGTCTCAAGTAACGAACTACATTTGTTGTTGAATAGAAATCCCTTAATTGAAATTATTGTGTATATCTGATACATTTTAATGTATAATTGCTTTTTTTTAATTTATAGAGCTTGACTCAGTTATTGCCGGAGAAATTATGTAGAGTGATACATGTATCTGATGATGAGAGAGATTCCGTACAGCAAATTTATCATTAACTTTTCATTTTTAAATCTGTTGAGTATAATAGCTAGCAACATAAAAAAAGAAAAGATTTAGTCGAGACTTTTTGTGAGTAATTTTTAACTGCTAAAAATTTTATCTGTAATAGAAGAATTTGTTAAGATTCGTAGAAAAAATATATTGTGGCGTATGATAATTCTTTGATTTAATATAACGTCTTCTCATTATTTTCTTAGCACCAACTCGTCAATCTACATTCCAGCCACAGCATAGATCGGTGAGCTGAGTTTTCAAAATTACTACGACTCAAAATATTGAGAAGAAGGAAAATTCTAAAAATACTTCAAGTATTTTGCAAGAATTACTCAAGGTAAGTGTTAAAATGGCTCTGTTTTGGATTGAAAAACCTTATATTTAGTTTTAACGCGTCGAAGCACTATTTAAAATAAAAAAGAATTTCTTACAAATATATAAAATTTAACTATTCGTGACACCAAAATTTGTCAAATATGGGAATAGTACTCGTTCACATTTTGATTCTAAAGTTTAATAATTAAATTCTTTCAAAGAGTGAATGTGCGAATTAAAACTTTAAAATTGGTCTCGGTGACATGAAACATAGCCAATTTTCTTATAAAAATTGTGATCCATTGTTTTTTAGGATATATCGAAAAATTTAATGAAAAAATGGCTTAATTGCCCAATTTTATAGACAATATTTTATTTGTTTGGAAAGAAAATAATTCGAAACTATTATGGCTGACTAAACTTCAAATATGAATTCATAGTCTGATATTTGCGCTACTAACAATTCAACAACATCTTTAAATGATTTTATTCAATGGATAAGCACCTTAAGAGGTTTTCGAATTAAATATAAACTGTACTTCTAAATCTATGAAAACGCAATTTAATGTGGTGCAATAGCCGATGAATTACTATCACCAATTCGTGGACGGTGTTAATTCTATTGAATCTCAAAGATCTACAATTTGTAGGAACTGACGCACGTTAACACTTTAAGGCCTACCAACACTTTAAGGCCTCACTTTGGTGTGGCTTAGAAGTTTGGATAGTGGAATTCCAGCTCAGGTGTCATCCTCGTTTCTTGAACATGGTTCAAAATTTAGTCTTTCACCAAAAACCCTTTCGTTGCTTCAAAATTGTGACATTAATTTGACAGTTGACTGAGAAAAATCTAGATTTCACCTGAGATTCACAACAGATTAACAACATCAATGATTATATACTACATAGTTGCGATATTCGAACACGTGGCCTCAATTCAAGTTATTTCATATTCAATCCGTCTTGTCTCTCGATTTTAGTGAGAAAGATTATGAGGCCGCATTAGCTGAATGTGGTTTGGAGTAAACTTGTGGTCGACATTGCTTCTGTCGAATTATGGTTTCAAGTCCTGGAGGTGGTCATGGTCGCAAATTCGTGGCCAGCGATGTCGAGTCACAGGTTCGAAGGCTACTAGAGGACATCCGTGTAGAGGGGCTGATGCTCGTTAAATCTGTCGAGATTTAAAGTCCTCACGTTGGAGAGGTGTGGAGTAGGGTTGATAGCTCAGGTGTCGTCCCTAGCATTTAGCTATGGATCCAAATTCCGAAGTCTGTTGTCAATGGTTCTCGTATTGTTTCATATCGCGACGGTAAAAAACAATCAGTCAGGCAATGTAATCGAAAATCTGATTCAAGATCTCTCGGTAGATCAAGGAAATTTTATCCCAATAAGAAAATTTCTCATCATTTTAAATTGAATTATAAGTATTAGCCTACTAAATGCGTACAGCTTTGTAAGTGAATAAAGATAAAAAAAAAACTATAAAAGGCAATACATGATATAGCGGTGAGCTCAGCAAAAGAAAATGTAAATGGTTGTCAGATGCCAACTATTAGTACCTCACAAAAAAAAAACCCACCCTAGTTTGTGTTTTATAGTTGTTAGGGGTGATTATGTTAATATAACCAATCAATCAAACCAACATACACAAAACATCAAGCGATTGCAAATTTTATGCTACTAAATATACGGAAATTTCTTCTTGTGGCATAAAAGTCTTGGCCCTTGATTTAGGACTATATAGCCAATCCCTAAATGTTATTTAGTGTCACCGAGATCAAATAGGTACTCTCTCAATAACTTTGAAATTTAATTTATATTAATGAAAAATCTGAAATTTCTGAAAGGGTAACCAAATTTATACTGTTTTAAGTTCAGTTTGCAAATTATCTTACCTGTACTAAAAAGCAAAATTATAAAATTTTCAGATTTGCTTCGTGTTTATCCAGATATTACATAACCAAATTTGGTTGTAATTCAAAGAGTGAGATGCTAAGCATTTTATTTAACACAGAACACCCAAGGTATTCATCGGTTGAGACCTCGAAGCCAAAAACGTAGAAAACACGCCAAATTCTGTTCCATCATTGTTTATGTAGTGAATGTATCTTATTCAATACTATTGTCAATATAAGTGCAACTATTTAAAGAAGCACTCACCAATCCATAGTCCTTATAACCAATAATAAGTACTTCAACCGGTTTGTGACCCCGGTAGCCCTAGTGGTCATGGTCACCAGTTTGTTGTCGAGTCAAGGGTTGCCACTCAAGTAGAGCGGATAATGCACTATGAAAACTGTTGAGGTTCGAAGTCCTCCCATTGGCATAGTGTCTAAGTTTGGAGAGTGGAGTGCTACTTCGAGTGTTGTCCTCGTCACTTGACTGTGGTTCAAAATTACGAGGTCTGTAGCCAACAGCCCTCATGTTTTTTCAGCCCTATGTAAATCAAAACCATTCAAACTGCAACCAGTTTACTACAAAGCACGATAACTAGATTAGAAAAAAAAATTAGAATTCCCCAAAGAGGACTTCAGTTTGTGATAAGTAACAGTATAATTCGAGCTGACTCAGCTTGCCTTGGGAATTTAACTAAACAATAAAAGCTTCTGGAAGTTAGACTTAAACAGCTTGAAAAATCTTGTATTGCCAACAGTTATTACACATAAAACTTAATTAACGTAATACGCACATGGCTTTCAATAAGGAAGGATGGAAGACAGTATCGACGCAGTAGCTCAACTGTCAGAGCTCCTGCTTTCTACACGGACGGCTAGAGTTCTAATCCCTCGATGAACTTTTAGGGGACGTGGGTAGCCTAGTGTTTAGAGCATCGGACACCAGACCGGAAGGCCTGGGTTTTATGCCCGATGTCGCCAAATACCCTCCGAGTACACACGGAGTACGTGCTCGTTAAATCAATGGGTTCTAAAGTTTTGTGGGCGGTTATAGCAACAACCACGGGTGCAGGGGGCTGGAGAAAATTTCCCTCCCCTCCAGTTCCATGCCTAAATTGTGGAGGTGGAGATAGGCGGTGTCGCCACCTATTGTGTATGAACCGAGCCAAATCATACTGTCACCTGAATGGTGCTAAAAGCTAAAAGCTAACGACATGCATACACCTAGCTCCTTACCACGATGAATTTCGTGGGTCGTGATCTGACGCCGTCAGACAGGTGGCATTAGAAACAACAACAGAAGATGATTTAAGGCTGTCTATTTAGAATGGATAAAAATCATTGCAGTAAATAATATACCAATAATACATGCATACACTTCTAATTTTTCATGGCTACAACACTCTCCATCTTGAGTTCATTTCAAGGGGATATTCAAAAGAGCATTAATATAAATATTGAATTGCTTAACACAAATCAAGAAGCCAAACAATTTCAAAAAGAATTTTTATGAACTAAAAAACATGTTAATAATTGAATCGGAGTATCTAAACGCAATTATTCATAGATAATTGGGTTTGAATGGATTTTGTTCTAAATTTGTACTTTGAAGTATTAATCTAAATATTTCTTTCTAAATCTTCGTTTTGGACCAGGGGTTTCCAAACTACAGCACACACGCTCCACCAATCCGACCCTCCACAGTTTAGAGTACGTTGTAAAATTTACTGTACAATGTAAGAATGTCATACAAACTTTTTTAGTACAATGACATGTATAATGAAATTAAATATTTTAACTGTAATTAGCATATGATATGAGATTTATCGCAAGACCGCAAAAATAAATGACATAATTTTTATTATAAAACTAAATATAATCCTGATTGATGTGAGATTTATATAGTTGTAATTTTCTTTTATTTGCAATTGTAGATCAATGTAGTGAAGGAATATTATCAAATCGACTTCAAAATGTTAATCAAATAACATGAATCTGTAAATAATTTTTTGAATAGTTCATTCATTTTGGAGAGTGTACTTTTAACCCTGAAATAGTTCTCAAAACGAAAGGGAGGAAGGGAGACTAGGAGCAAATTTATTCAATTGATCAAACTGCGAGAGGAAGATTTAAATTAAGATAATATATGATAAGTTAATTCTGTGTAAAGATGGAAATGACCTGAATTGAATGCATGTTATTTAATAGAATTTACAAATAGCATGACTGGGTTTAACATTTCTGACATATACAAGCGTTTTCAACAAAAAGACTATTAATGAATGGCACAACGCACGATTAATAGTTTTGAATCGCGCTGTCCTTTTCAGAAAAGCATTTTCAACTACTTTAAAAATATCTCCTCCAAAAGTCAGGCTGTGGACCCTATGAACGCCAAGCAGCTCTTCGTGCACTTCGTTATTTGTGTGTATCCTACGAATTTACATCTAGACAGCCTATAAATGTTTTCCTATGTTTCCCTATTAAACAA
Organism: Trichonephila clavata; assembly: GCA_019973975.1. Lineage (NCBI taxonomy): Eukaryota > Metazoa > Arthropoda > Arachnida > Araneae > Nephilidae > Trichonephila > Trichonephila clavata. Next base: position 23,176 of record BMAO01029696.1, on the reverse strand, counting down.
GCCAATCTAAAAGTAGCATTTGTTTCCATTTTAAATCCGTATCTCCCCCCCCCCTATAATCACTAATACATGGGGAAAATGAAGAGCCAAATGAATAGCAACACCAAATAACTCCACACGCAACACTAAACTTCCAATAAATTTTGTTAAGATATTAGACATTTTAAATTGAACAATGAATACAAACAGTTGATGTGCAAAAATACGCCTACAATAGTTTATTATTTATTTATGTCTGAATTTGTGTTTTTTGGTGAACCTTTAAGTAAATATGTGCGTATTTTTACGAAAGTTAAATAGTCATGCATACAATCCACTTTTCAAAATGTTTCAGTTCGAATTTATGCATGAGTTTTGTATTATTTTTCGGTTACGGTTCGCATTTTTGATAACTGTATGATAACTGTGAGGTAAGTTTCGCTTCAGTTTCGGAAAGTTTGCGATACCGAAGTTATCCGGGGAATTACCTTTGTCAATCTTTCCTAAGTCAAGGTACGTGCTATTTTTTAGACAATTTAGAATTGTTTTCATTTTGTCCGTGTTCGCTGTTGTTTGACTGTTTTAGTTTTTAGCTGACATTTAGCTTTGAAAAAAATTTCCAGTAAACGTTGATGGCGTAGAATAGTTCTTGTATGCCGGTTATGTTATATACTGTGTACGATACTTTATAAATTGTCTCACTGTTCGCTTAAAAAAAAATATTCTTTGATTTCAGCTACTTGTTCAATTCGATCTCTCGCAGAATTCGTTCCGTTTCGAAGTTTCAATATGTGGAAAATAGCATTTTGTAAGTATTTTATTTGAATTTTGTAATTTTTAATCTATTTAATTTTTGTAACCTATTGATTTACCTGCATCATTTTTATCTTTAATTATTTAAGATTAAATTATTATTTGATTATTTTGCTATTTTCACTTAAAATTTTATAAGGCACTGAAGTTTTGAAAAGAATTTAAATACTAAATCGAAACGAAAATTTAAATAATCATCCACATGTACCATATGAATTTAAGAATTTGTATTAATTTTTTATAAATATTTTCACTTAGTACATTATGTTCGGGAGTTTATTTTCTTATGTACTTGATGTGTTAAATGTAAATGTGATTGTATATAATGTTATGAATGTATAAAATATAGCAGTTGTCTTGTGCTAAGCTCCTGAACTTATCAAATTCAAACATGAAAGAAAATTGAAATGCCAAATGTTTATAGATTGTTTTAAAGTTGTAGGAAGTAATTATAATTTATTAGTATGCTATTTTTATACTAGTGTTTTTATAGTTACATACTAAAAATACTTCCAATATCAACTTTTTAAACATCTGTATTAGGTTAGAAATAATATATTTTTCAATAAATTGACACCATTTACGGAGAAGTAATCAATGATGAATTGCTTATGTGAACATTTATCTAGTAAAAGGTCTAAGTTGATCTTTGGAACTTAAAATTTTGTAGAGTTCTGATTCAAATACATCTTTTCATTTTTCATTGTTTTAATAAGTGATTTAAAAATATCAGTAAATTCATACTTTTGTGCGTTTGTATCATCATAGAGACCAAATATTTTTTTTTGTGTGGTTTTTTTGAAGATTAGAAAGTTTATTTCTTGTAAAGGGGAATAAATATCTATTCCAATTATGTAAATTTTCATCATAATTTCTCTTAATTGTAATATTGGATACTTGATATTTAAATCCAATTTGTATTTTTAATATAAAATAGTATCTTAATTTTTAAAGTTATTTATTTTCAATTATTGCAAGACATTCTTCCTATTCAGTCCTTTAAATTAAAAAAATTGGAAGATTTTTCGATTAACAACAAATTGTAAAATTGGATTTAATGTGTTAGTAATGATATTGGAGGGGGGGGGGAGAAATTTAAGATAAATTATTGGGTAGGTTCAAAGCAAAATTAATTGTTGATCAACTTAAAGAGTAATGATAAATTGTGTGTTTTAATGTAATATTGTGCTGCCTTGTATATATGTTATATATTAATGCTTATATTGAATATAGTAACAAGGTACACACATTTTTAGCATACTTTTACAACCAAATTTTTACAAGGTAATTTGCGACTATATCTATCAGCCACAATAAAAATATTTGGAGTCATATTTGAAGTTTTATCTTTAGAAGTGTAAAACCCATTGCGCATCAGTATGAAGTGTTGGTTTAAAAAAATTCTATTATCTTTTTTCTCCCTTCTAACATAATTTATTTAAGAGATTAAAGTTTTTATTTTTGCTTATATATACATATTTTTAAATGTAAACCCCACTTCTGCTAGAATTTATTCTTTCCTTTAAGTTTATTTTTTATAAGTTTTCCTTAGTTTTTTCTGAATGTATATATTTGAACAAAATTTCATATTGATAGCTGATAAAATACTATTTTGAATTGTAATTCAATAATTTATTTTTATTATATATTCTATTTTTTTCTACTATGTATTAAGATAGATTCAAATACTTTGACTATTTATTGTTCTGTTGATTTTGGGGCATTTTGGTATATTATTTTGACTTTTTCTAAATTATTTTATGTTAATTATGTTGTGAGTTGAGAAGTTGTTTGAATTGTATGAGCTATATCAATTAATTGTATGTTAGCATTTTGATTCCTGTATTAAAGAAGTTATTTTTAAATGTAAATATTTTAATATTAAAATGAAACATTTTGAATTTTAATATTTCTAACTTGGTATCTTGGTTATCTTTTAGTTATTTTTATTTTATTAAGAAGTATGTTATGAAGCACATGTTTTAAATTTCTGTTCAGGGGCATAGCTACCACCGTATCAATGTTACAGGGCCCCCTAGCTATAGTCCCATTAACAGGGCTTTCATGTGAAATGGGGCTCCAAAGGAGTTTTGATACAGGGCCCACTCACAGAACTGTGCCTGTGTTTCTGTTACTTATTTTTGTGATGAATGTATATAGTTTTCTCTCCTTTATTCTTAGGTGCAATTTTTTGTTACTATGCTGTGTGTATCAGTTGTCAGGAAAATGATGAAGATATTGATTTGATATTTGAAAATAAAAATGGTATGTATGAAAAGATGAAAAACAATTCTCAAATATGTTTCAAATATAGGGAAGATTTTAAAAATGTCTATAAAAAAATCAAGATGATATTCCTAAAAATATTAATCAAACTAACGTAATTGGAATTTTTGTTCAAGTTGAAAAAATAACTGTTATGAGTCATAATATTTGATACATATTTCATCTTTTTAAATATAAAGTTCATTTTTTAAAAAAAATGAAGTGGTTGGATATTTAATTAGAAGCCTTGTTTGAGAGAAAGATTTGATATAAATTATATTTGAATCTTGATTAAACTTTATTTCAGTGCTGTGCTTATATTTTTGTAATAAAATGTTAAATACTATAAAAGAATTATGAACTTAAGTTTTAACATTCCTTTGATAAAATTGTATGTATGAAATTTAAAAAGCTTGAAGTTTTTAGCACTTCATCTTTCTCTCGCTTCTTTCTTTGGAAGCAGTTCTAATGGTTTATCCTAAAATATTCTTTCTTGTATTTATTTTTATCTTCCATTTATTTTCTTGAGTTATGTTAAATTAAGCTTCTTCAGATTTATTATAGTACTTTGTAATAAAGTTCTTGAAAAATAATACAATGTGAGTATTCATATTTGACATTTTATAAATTTTTGAAAAGTAGAAAATTATTTTATTTATAATGTCAACTTTTTCATTTTATTAGCATTACATTGACTTTTAATGAAATTGGAAATGAAAAATTTTGTGTATTTTAGTAAACAGTGTAACATTGTATCTAGAATTTATTTCATTTTTGAAAAAAGTCAGTATGAATTTTATTTCTTAAGACATTTTTGATTTGGGGAGGAACACAAAATATACACCTAGTTTGAGATTTGTATATCATTAAAAAATACTATATTTACATTGCTATGCATATTAAACAATTTTAACAAAATAAAATTTTATAAAAAAATTCGAAATCATTTTAATAATTTTAAACTTAACACTTCAATGGAAGGTAAAGAATAAATAGTTAAATAAAAACTTCGAATCAGTATTTTAATGTTGCATTATGAAGCTCTGAAAATATAAATGTTTTAAATTAGAGAATTATAACATTTTTCTTCAGTGCTGTATAGTATTGCCTAATGTTACTAATATCAATTCTTGTTTTAAAAAAATTTAAAGAGTTTAATTGTAAAAAATATTATAAAAAATATCTCGGTTTACTGCTTTGTTCTAAAAGTTTTGCAAATTATTGATCTAAAATTATAAATAAATGAAACATAAAATTTGCTGTTGTATTGAAATTATCCATATAACTGTCCATGCTCTAAAGAGAAATTATCATTTCATAGATAAATTTGAAATGTATTATTTTTTGTATAGTAATTCATAGAAATAAGTTTAAATATGATGCAGCCTTGTTGCCTCTCTTCTTATGGATTCAAATATGCTGTGCCCTGGTAAAGGCCTAGTTTTACCCAAAACTAATGTTGATGAAATTGCTGCTAATGCTAGATAGTTACTAATCTCTTTGATAAATTATATGTCGAAAAGGTCGTTATTTTCTGTTCACAAGCACTAATTGGAATAGGTGGTGAACCTAAATTTGTAAAACACTTAATGTCAAGAGATTTACTAATTGAAATTAGTTCTGCTCTACAAATGAAATCTTTTTTACTCGCCAAATATTTTCTCAATTCTCCAGTAACAATAAGTCCTCACAAATTGCTTAACTCCTGCAGAGGTGTAATTTCCGAACCTGATCTGTGGACCACCCCTGAAGCAGAAATTCTGGATGAATTTTCTGATCAGGGTGTGATTTAGGTTAGAAGAATAACAATAAAAAAAAAAGATGCTTCAGTTATTCCAACAAAACATTTGATTTTAACTTTTAATAGACCTAAACTACCCACAAACATTAAAGCCGAATACTTTAACTGTAAGATTTGCCCATACATTCTGAATCCTCTGCGATGCTTCAAATGTCAGAGGTTCAGACATTCACAAACTTCTTGCCGCAGACAACTGACTTGCTCTAGATGTGCGTCTGCTGTGCATTCTTCCACTGACTGCAGTCTAGAGCTTAAATGTATTAATTGTTTACAGCCCCATCCATCGGATTCTAAATTATGCCCTAAATGGAAAATAGAGAAACAAATAAAAGAAATTAAAACTAATAAATGTCTCTTATTTAGAAGCTCGTAAATTAATAGTTCCACAGGTACCTCAAACATATGCTCAGGCTGCTAAACCTTCAGCTATATCCACTACTACTCAAACTAATCCAAATATAACAAACATAATCTGCCCTCCTTTGCAATGTCTTAAGGGTCCTGTAGACAGAAATCCCAACTCTAAAACGATGAAAGTGCTCTCTTTTGGGAGGGGGAAAGGGAGTTTCTAAAGAAAAGGCCAAGTACTCATATAGTACTGGTCTTAATGATCAAAGGTAAATAGTTCCTTCATAATAGATTAATTATATGCCTTTTTCTCATAATTTTCTATATTTTCTCAACTTTGAAATAAACATTTTTTTCCATGCTATTATTTTTCCAAATTTGCGTTTACTTTATCCCATTTTCTGATGATTATGTTCTGACTGCTGTCATGATAGAAAATGACATCACAGAATCATTCAAGCCTCTTCTACAGCAGTTGAGAGAGAGATTCTGTTTGTTTCCAAGTGCAATCAGAGCTCGAGACAGGAAAACCCTCCTCTTTCCCCTTCTATTTTTGTTCTTGGAGGGTCCAGTTTACAACCAGCTGTAAGACTATTTATATGACAACTGACCCCTCTTTTACTGCCCAATCCATGGTTCACATACATGAAAACATGCCAACATTCTAGTTATACAAAGAAACTTCCACGTACACCTCGTTCGTCATATCCGTGAAAAAGTTGGGCGATTTCTAAGGGGGGGCATTAAAAGTATTGCTGCTATGGACAAAAGACGCTTGGTATTGGTGACATTAAGTGGGTACCCTTGCAACTCTCGTAATGAACTAGCATGGCATATTTTTGTAGTTTTTATATAATAAAAGTGCCATTTTCAACGAAATAAATGCACCCAAAACATTACCATTATATGGCTCTTCCCATTATGGGAGTGTCTGGGGCACTCCTTTAAAGGGAAGAACCATATAATGGTAATATTTGTGTATATGTGACTAACGTTCGCCCCAGAATCGCTACAGATAGCGTCTTGTAAGCAAACATAGTGACTTCTGTTAGTGATGCATTAAGTTTATGTTATTAATTTTTATTTCCATTGAATCAAAATAAATTCTGGTCAGATAGCCTAGAACAAATGCAAAAAGAGGAAAAGAGTTTCATGAAAGAAAAAAAAGCAAAATTAGCAGCAATTCCTGGTGAAAGTCTATATATCACCAGGTAGTTCTATCGCAGCTTTTATCATCTTTATCCATAAAGTTTTAGTGCTGTACACATCAGAGGCTGCTGCAATCATTGGATCCGATGATGATTAAAAGCCGATTATCTTAACTTGAGACTTAAATGTTAATTTTGCTTCAGAAGAAGCAAAGCTACTCTTTGAATTCTTGAAAAGGACACTGAATTTGACAATGAATACTGATTCTAGAGAAGGAAAAACAATATACAGAACCACGAGTGATGCAGTATTCTCACATTTTCTTGATTGACTACAATCGACGATTTTTATATCCTACTTTAGTTATCACACACCTATTGTGTCTTTCTTGAGAAAATGATAATGCAGAAAATTGACTAAAAATATTTTCATACATTAAATGAAGTTCAAATTTTATTTGATTAAAGTTATCTCAGCAGTTTAATATAATTAAATCTATTCCTGCGTTTATAGCCAATGTCGCCAAAGAAGTTTCACTTCTATCGCGTGGCTTTCTACGTTCTTTTTTTTATCATTTCCTGTCTTATCACGTGTCAAATCGAACCTGGGTAATCACTAAATTCACAAGGAAACTCATACGCATACATGTAAGTAGTATGTAGTTTTGCTTTCCAATGTTCTGCAGAGCTTGACACAGGGCTGATGTGAAAGTAACTTTGTATATCTAAAATACTAATATATTTTTACTTAATGAAACTCAACCAATATTCTTTTTTTTGTTGCACCAAGGCCTTTGGATACCTAGCTATGCCACTGATAAAGTATATTGGGTGTACTCTTATTGGTTTTGGGACCCACACAATTTTCTGGAAGAGCAGTTTTAGTGTTGGAATTTCTAATAAATCCAGTAACAAGAAATCGAATGAAACTGGGGTAAAGGAAGTTATATTTGCCATAGTTTTCATTTTAAAGCTATTGTATTTGAGATTTCAAGTTAAATTAACTTTTTCCCCAATCATACTAAATATTTTTCTAATTTATCACATTAATGTGATACCTTTAATATCACAAACAGAAACCAGCAATATATTTTATAAATAACAATAAAAATAATTTAAATCGGCATTTAAAACCGTGGAGAATTAGATACCATAATGGCTAAAGATGCGAGATTCCTAAGCTCAAAAAAGATAATGAAGAATACAAAGAAACTGTAAACTCAAGTGTCATTCTTGCTATCCAATCTTATCTTAGAACAGGGCAGGTCACTTCGGGAAAAACATTATAATCCTGCGGGCTACAAACAAAAATTATATATCTTTGTTATATTTAGACCCATCACAAACATTTATTGTAATGAAAATTTAAAACGGAATGAATTATTATTGATTTCATTATTTTTCATCTATACAAGCATAGATAATTTAACAAGAATGCAATGATCAAATATGTCTAACTGTAGCAATAGGCAGCACGATGGAGTTACAGGAATCGAGTGTGATGCTGCGCTGCAATACCACACACTTCTAAGAATGTATTAAAACAAAAGAAACGTAATAAAATAGAAACAGTTGCATGGAATATATTTGTTACAAAACACATTAAAAACAAAAATATTGCACAAAATAATCGTATTTTGTAATGAATCTCGAGGGCCGCAAAATTATTCAAGGCTGCGGGTTGGCCACCCTTGGCTTAGAATTACGAAGTCATTAGCAAGTAACATGTATTGCTCTAGAGCAGTAGTCTTCAAACTTTTTCAACTCATGGAACCCTTTGAACTTGAAGGTGTTTTTGTGGAACCCCTAGAACTAGAAAGTGTTTTTGTGCAACCCCATTCCAATCAGAATTTCCCGGGATTTTTGGAGAAAATCTCTATATTCCTGAGATGTGAAACATTAAAATTGTGGAGTGAGTGAGAATATTAACTTCACATTGTTCAGCTACACGAGGGCTTTTTGTAACGGACCTCGTAATTTTGAACCATGGTCAAGTGACGAGGATGACACCTGAGCTAGCACCTCATCTCCTAACTACCACACCACACCAACAGAAGGACGTTTGAGCTCTTGACAGGTTTAACGTGCATCGCTCCCCTATACGGTGGGTCTTTAGGGGCGCTGGGCTTGAACTTTAAAATTGTGGAACCATTTGCCTGTGCATTAAATATTATAATTAAAGCACAGTTTCCAGAGTGAGGGGTGAGGACCCTATTCCACGTGTCACTCCACAGTATGTAACAAAAGTGTTTATGCAAAAAAACTATTTTAAAGATTGATTACGTATACACTTGTATTACAATATTAAAAATTCATATGGCAGTTTTTAATAACTTGGCTAAATTTTTTAAATTTTAAGGGTACCAACACATCATATACTTTAAAAAAAAAAAATCAGTTTTTCAACTGTTGTGTTTTTTTTTAATCTTGCATTTATTGAAGATATGAAACTTTATATGGAGGATATAACTAATACAAAGCAATAAAAAAACTGATAAAAAAAAATTATGATTTCATTATATATATTCATGATGTAAAGTATTTACATATATATTTACATTACCTAATTAGCAATAATAGTTTATTGCGTCAATTTATTTAATCCAGCAAAAAGATGTCTTTATAAGGTTTTTTGCTTTTATTTCCTGTGCTTCCAGAATCGAAGCCGGGTTGTGTATTGGCATCGATCTGGGATATTTTGGATCTGTAAGTTCTGGCAATAAGCAATTGATATACTTATTTAGTATATATGAATAATTTTTTTGAAAGGTGCAATAAAAACAGAGGATAGCTTTTTGTACAAAACGTATTTGTAGTTATTTTCAAGCAAAGACTCAAACTTTCCGAAGTATGACCTAATTGTAAATAGTTTCTTGAATGCACTATAGATTCTTAGAAAACAAGACCTATTCGGGGGAAACCTCTGATACACAATCAACCAAAGAGTCATAAATTACCACCTTTCACCAATGGAACATAGGGGAATTTCATGTATCCTTCCGCAAGAAGGCCTAGTTACAAGTTTACTTTCCCCTCTTTCCAAATATGCAATGCTGACTTTTTTAATTACTCACAAATAAATATAGTTTAAAAAATCTTAAAGTATATGCGTTCAAAAGAGCATAAAAAAATAAAGGTTTTCCACATTTTACTTTTTTTATTCGATAATTGAAAATATTTTTATGATCGTTTTAACGCACTAAATGTAAATTTTAAAATTTTTAAAAAATATTTAGAAATTTTTTTTAAAAAAACGAAAACAAGAGAAACATTTTTTTCTCGATCTTTTGTATGCATTTTATTCCATACAATTAAAAGCAGTATCTTGGGCGTAAATAGAAATATAAGAAACTCCATAGGATTAACATTACGCTCGGGTTTTCGTGGTGGCGTGTCAACGGGATCCTTAAACCTATATCCTCTGCAAATCAAAGGCCAAGTACATTGACCTCAATGCCTACAGTCTCCACATCATCCTCATCAACTCAAGCACATTTACTTCCTTCCATATCTCCAGCAATACCAGCTATATCAAGTAAATCTTGGTTATCTATACCCATTTCTATTACTACTACTACCACCACCCCAAGCAAAAGTGTTTTGAATACCTCTGCTTGTACAACGATAAATGATCAAGATGCACTGTCAAATCAAAAGATTTGTTTCCCTCTAAGATTGCTTCTTTACCAAAAAAGAAAAAGCTACCTTTCCATAAACCTAATACATCCATCCTGGCATGTGATAATCAAAATTCCTGTATATCTGCCACAACTCAAGCTTTGAAACAAAGCAAAAAAAAAAAGTAGGAAAAAATCAACAAATATTGAAATAAAAATTATGCCCCTCATACCCCGTAAAAGTGAACAGCACCAGGCCTTATCAGACGAATATATGTCAGATGAGGACATGTTTGTGTGTGTATATGACGTCGAAGAAGAACTAGTGAAAAAACACTATTTAGCCCCGACCAAACACAGGAAGTGACATTTTTCAATTATATTTAGTTGACATGGTGGGAAAATTCCCCACCAAAATCTATTTACTTTTATTTTCAAAAATCACGTTTTATACACAATTTAAAACATTTTGAGCATCATCTGACTTTATCAAAGTATGATTTAGTACCCTTGAAATTAATTACTTTATTTACCTTGCAAAAATCATGAAAACTTTTAAATTATTTATTCATTTATTTTCTCAATTGAAACTTTATTGAAGGATTTGTGCATAGTCTGACTTTATCAAACTACATATGTATTAGGACCAGTTTTCAAAATTGTAGTATTTTTTAAATCATTGTTTGACTCAGCTTAGCCTAACTTGGCTCTTGTGCCATAAAATGAAACAATCAAATCATATATCTTGTAAGCAAACTTTTGCACTTTTATCTCTATTTTGAAGTAAAAACGGGTAAAGAGCTTTATTAACTATCTACCAAAGTTAATAATGCTCCAAGCTATAACAGATTTAAAAATTTAATTTTAATTTTACAAGACTCATTAAGAGCTAGTTTGGATAATTTTAAAAATGATAAAAAAAATGCTGATATTTTCATAAATGTCTTTTTCAATTTCTCTACAAGATGTTAAGTGTTAACTTCCGAAGGCCAAATCGGAATTATTAACCTACAGCACCATACTAGACTTGAAAGCAAATATAAGGAATTTATTTCAATTCAAGGGATCCAAATTATATCAAATGTTGGAAATTTGAACCGACAGGCAATTTTCCAAATTTACTGTCAGATACAATTTGGCTGTCAGATGCTGTTATAGTTTTGGATCAACTTAAATTTGTGAATAAATGCTTTTTATTATGAACATAATATATATAAAATGATAATATTGCTCAAAATTAACCAATATACACCTTAAGCAACCTAATTTTGTTAGTATCTTCAAGAACTAATCCTAATGTAGACAACTTGGTAAAAAAGCTACAAATTCAAAAGCCACAAATTCAAAAGCCACATTAAGCAAATACTGACTGTTCAAACATTTAATTCTATTTTATTATTAAAGTTACTCAATTTTATTGTATACCTAAAGTTTATAAAAATTAAGTAAAAAGTTCATTAACCATAAAACCTAAGTATTTATATTTTTAAATTTTCACTACTTAGACTTGTATAAAAAAATATGCTATTTGCGTAAAAATCCCATAAGCCGAAAAGTAATATTTTTCGCCTTTATATATCTTTTTATTTGTTAGAAAAGTTGGAAGTGGCACGCATAATAATTTAATATCAGATAGTGGCACTCTTACCAAAAAGGTTGGCCACTCCTGGTTTAATATATGAAACTGGTTTGAATAGAAAAGAATATCCTCCCTTCCATTATACTTTTTATTAATTTTTTATTGTCATTACTAGTTTTGATTTACTGGAGAGGAGTTATATTGTGATTTCATCAGAGGAGGTAATGAAATATATTCTCATTTTAGTGTTAGTTTTTTTTAAAGAATGAGACAAATTATTGAAACTTGTATGAGGCTGTAGGACCTATTCCCAACTCCTGTATACTGAAGATAAGACATCTATCATTAGATATTTTTGTAGTACAAATACATGGATGTAGTAATTTTGTATCTTAATGTGTGTTAAATGTTTATTAAATGTTAATCAGATTTCATGTAAAAATCAAGACAGCAAATAGATTAAAATCTGGGTTCATATCTACATTTAATAAATAAATTTAGATATTTCAAAATTTAGATATAATGTAAATCTGTTTCTAGTTTTATAAATTTGCATTTTGGTCTTTATCAGTTATACAGATTATAAGGTGTGGACTGCTTTTGCAAGGTACTACCAATGTGAACATTAGGAATATTTTATTTAAGGTACATTCATTGCAAGTACAGGGAGGGAGCAGTATTTGGCATGTTTTTGGCTTTATGGCTCTTATAACTTAGAAGTAATTGTAGTTCATTTAATTATAAATTGATTTTCTTTTATAGCTTATTTACTGATGTCTTTGAGAAAATCAAGTGTCAGTTTAAATTTCAAAAGAATTTTTTCATTCCATTCTATTTTAGCATGAAAGTATAATTTATTTTTTGTATTAAAAATCATGAAACCAAGAATAATTACATATGTGTAATATTAAAAGGAATCTTTTTTTTTTTACTTTTAATTTTTGATGCTAGAAAGAATAACTCTTAATTATGTAAATGTAAATAGCGTATTTTTTGAAATAGTAATAAATTTTTATATGCATTTTTACATCTGTATATATGTATTTAAAAAATTTTTTTTTTCCAGTTTCATGTGGGCAGTATTTAAATAAAACAATTGGATCCTTTCATTTGGCACTACCAAGTTTGTCAGACAAAACATGCAACTGGACGATAGAAGTACCACCAAAAAATTCATCTGGAATAAAATTGTTCTTTCATTTTCTTTTTCTTCATGAAAATGATTCAGTCACTATTTTCAAAGATTGTGAAAGTGCCAATAATGATTCTTTATCACTAATAGATCCCTTGCATGCTCAAAATGGTAAGTTTACTTGTTCTTACTCAGTAAAATATGTTTACTCTCATGACTTTTTTTATTGAACGCTGGCTTTTTTTTTTGTTCAAACTTTTAGGCAAATTAAAGTTAATTGAATTTTCTTTAAATCTGTAGAGAGCAAATAATTTTAAACACATTTTTATTTGTGCAGTAATTTAATAATATATGTATTCAGAAATTTTTAAAATATGTGTAAAAGATTTACAATTCTTAATGTTTGATGGAAGTGTTCTTTTACTTAGGCAGTTATAATCTTTGATAAATACGAACATGTGTTTTTTAAATAAAAATTTCAGTACTTATATCATCAACCAATTTCTCCTAATAAAAAAAAAATGTTGCCAAATATTATCATTTATGGCCATGCCAGAAAACAAATTTCTGCTTGTATTACTTCCATATCTGCACATTGACAAATAATTTTTCAAAGATCTGAAAGTAAATATGTATTTTTAAAAATGTGCAGTTGAAATAAGCAAAAGATTTTACTCCATTATTCAGGTGGCCTAAATGTCAAAATTGCAACAAATGTATCTTTATGTAGAATATGCCTCATAAGTACAAATATAAATGCTGTTGGGAAAAAACTTCACTAAATTTCATGTCATCTATAATTTTAAAATATAAATGTATGAGTAGTATAATTTTATTTTCTAAATAGTTGTGCATTCATCCATTTAATGTATTGAACCTACCTTCTTACATGTGGCAAATGAACTATCTGTTGCTGATAATAACCCATTTAACAGATGGATCCTTCTGTGTAGTATAATGTTGGTGCTCAAGGCTATGACCAATGACAGGCATGCATCTAGAAATCCAACCTGTCTCAGGATCTGACAACTTTTCTTCCTTTCCTTTAAGAAGGGCACGACAACCCTTCTTGAAGCTTATATATTCTTCAACATTTAAACATGACAAATTATAATTTAGACCTGGTTCTGTGAGCCACCAAGAAATTGTACACTACACAAAATTGAATATTGCTGCCTTGGCCATTATTAGAGATTTCCTGTGATGCATGGTTAACATGTGTAGACCAATGGTTTTACTATCAGCCTTGTTTGTAATGCTGGTGTGGGTATTTACATTTGGTGTTTTAGCTAACATTTGTACTAACTTGCATGCTGTATTGACAGCTGTCCAACTGGTTTTGACTGATATCTCTAAGGGGAGATAGTCAGGACGTTGTAATCTTTGTCGATTCTCTGGTCACTATTAAAGTATTTTCTTCAGATCTACTTTCAATCAATGGACCTGTATTTAGTTATCAACGTTTGATTAATTTGATGGATAATGGTTGCAATGTCGTAGATTCATGGGTAATGAGTTTGTTGACACACTTGCTAAGGATGGCTTTGACCTTCCCCAACCTGATCTTCCTACCTTCCTTACTACCTCACAAAACACTTGCACAGATTTGTGTTAAGATTTTCCAGCTTGCTCTTTATGTAATGCTACAGACATGTGCAGAGACAATTTAATCTCTCATTCTGGTCTCGGGAGGGAAATGCAGCAGCAGCTATTGCTGTTAAAAATCAATATAGAATTTGTATTTTGTTTCTGAATTGTATTGAGCTGTCTGTTATAGTTCTTAAGACTGGTATAGGATTAAAAAAAAGTTGTATCATTAGGTTATTGTCAAGCTGCTAATGTCTTATTTCAATAAATATTTTATAGTTTTTTTAGAAGCCTTTTAGTGATAAAGTCCTAATTAGATGTAGTCCAAACTTAAGGTTAAGTCTAGTAAGAAATAATTATGAAAAGTGCAAAAAATAATGCAAGCAGGAAAGGATAGTGTACTCCCAAAGAGCCAAATTATCTAAATTACAATTTGGGTTCTCGGGAGTACACTATCATTCCCCACTCCCTGTGTTCTCCAGATCTATTTCCATGTGACTTTTTTCTGTTCCCAAGAATGAAAAAAGATCTAAAAAAAGATCCTTTTTGATGGTGTAGATGCCAGAGGTGCTTCAAACAGGAAGAAGTAAAACTGTACAAGTGCACTGACCTTTATGGAGGGTACTTTGAAGGAGACTGAAAGCATTTTGTAAAAAACTTAAGTTAATTTTGCTCTGAAAAGTTTAATTTATTTTTATATTCTTTCTGATAGATCCCAATTTTTAATTGTTTTTTCACAAAATAGGAATATTGTATATTATAAACAATATTGTACTTGAGAGCATGTGCAATCAAAAATATTGTGCTTGAAGATAGGTGAAAACAATACCAATAAAAAAATTTTTTTTCAAGCATGCACAAACTAGATTGCTGTGTATGTACGTGCATATGAACGGATTTTCACTATTTGGTTGCATATCCTCACATTTGGTGGCATTTTTTGATTTGACAAAATTTGTGGATGGTTAATATGAAAGTACCCAATTTTCTCATCGAGTACAAGGTGTTTTTATTAAATAACAAGACTGATGCTGTAAATTTTGTTATTTTGGTTTCATACATATTTTCTTATTACCTTCAATATGCACCTCTCCTCTATTCCTACAACAGTCCATGTGAATCTTCCATTGCTTGAAACAGTACTGGAAGTCTTCTTGTGTCAGCTCCTAAAGGACATATGCTGCTTTCTCTTTTAAAGCTTCAACTGACTCAAATCTTGTTCCTTTTAATTCAGATTTCACCTTAAGAAACAAATAGAAGTCACATTATGCTAGATCCAGCAAATAAAACAGGTGGTCTGACACTAGAGTGCAGTATCTGCAAGAAACCTCGACAGACAACACAAAATGAGCCGGAGCATTGTCTTGGTGGAGAACCCATGACTTGTCTTTCCTCAATTTGGGCTGTTTCTTCTTTATTCTTTCACAGAGCTCTGCAAGAAAGTGAAAGTAGTAATGTTGATTAAAAGTTTGATCTTCAGGAACCAAGTGAAGGTACACAATCACATGAATGTGGGGGAAATGTCATCATTGCCTTGAATTTTGATTTGTTCATTCAAGCTTTTTTTTACTCTCAGTGGATGGGCTCTTTTAGGCCATATGTTTGCACTTTATTTTAAGGTCCTAAGTAAAAAAAACTACAATTTGTTGCATGTTATTATCTTTTCAATACTTTTGGATCATTTTCAAGGGCATTCAAAGTGTCAGAGTAAACATTTTTGTGAGCTCCTTGTGATTCAAACCTGAGAATTTTACGTACCATTTTGGTACACACTTTTTGCTTGCCAAAATTGTTACATTAAATTTGCCAAATGGATTCTTTGTCAATTTCTACAGTCTCTGCAATTGTATCGGCACATAAATGATGGTTAAATTGATCCAGATCACTGATTTTTTTTTAATATTGCTTTCAGTGTTTGATGTGGAAGGGTGATATGGGAATGAATGATCTTAAACATCTTCTGGACTATTTTGTAAACACTTAAAACACTCAAAAACATGTGCATGCAATGAAACTTCATTGCCATACATTTCTTTTAATTTATTAAAAATTTCATTTGCAGTTTTTTCCAATTCATGTAAAGTTTCCCAACAATTTGTTACTCTATTGTTACACCTATCATTTTTCCGGCAAAATAAAAAAAAACTAACTCAAACATGAATGAAGACTGTAGCTATACAGATTTGTTCACAGAAGGGAGAGGCACTGCATTCGAAAGAGAAGACTTCAAGCTAGATAGCTGTCTGCTGTTGGCATTTTGGACATACTTGCTTCTTCTGTAGAGCATCAGTCTCATTATCTAATAGCTGTACCTTGTGTTCTTACCATTTTTAAGAAAAATTCTGAATTGTTTCCTCTTACTTTTCCCCCCGCACTTTTTTAAGTTCAGTTGTCAACTCCTATATTGTAAAAATATTTTACCTGTGAGTTATTTTAAAACAAAATTGCCGGTTAAATCTAAACATATTGTGTGATTAATTTGATGCACCTTTAAATTAATAATAGTGGCCTTAGTTTAGTATACAAGATGAAAATTCGAAGATTTCTGTCAATCATTTTCTTCGAAGCTTAATGTTGGGCACAACTTGTTCATTATCAATTGTTAATTTGATCTATTTTGATTCTTGTGAATTTCTGAAGAGGTATTCTTTTTGAACTAGTGCACTCATACCTGACAAAGCTGCCATTTAAAGACCCATTTGTTGTAATATAAATAACTAAAATCCTGTTATATATAGCTTTAAAAAAAATCTGTGATCATCTTAGAGCTTACCAAGAATTAAAATTGTTACTTTTGGACAATTCCCGAGATTCAGGTAGTCTTTAAAACTAAATATTTATTTGAGATGAGGAATCATTATACCTATACCTACTGGCATAGCTAGTTGAGTGGGCCTGTATAAAATTTCTTGTGCAACCTTTTATGGGGGCCCTTTAATATATTAATTTTTTCGTTGCATATGTTGGGGTCTTGTATCATTAATATGGCAGCAACTATGCTCCTCCCTATACAATTAAATATTTTGATTAGTCAATATTGATTTTACTCACAGTAAATTATCTTTTTTTTAAACTTCATTAAAGAAAAAATACTCTCTCTTTGCTTTCATTGTAAAAATATTACCAGCTACAATAAGTTTTCCTATAGACATATTAGCATATATTTTTTCTTAGGTTTTTATGTGATATTTCTTATATTTTACTTTTGCTATTTACCTGTAATTATTTATTTTTTATACAACTAATAATTGAAAGAAAAGAATATATTATTTTAAGATTAAGATTATTGATTTAAGATGTGTTGTGTGATGCTAGGGAATAATACTGTAACAGATAAATTTTTTCATATACAGTTTATCAACATATTTTATCAATTGTTTAAAAAAGATAATTATTTTTGAAATTATTTTATTGGTTGCTAAATTCTTGAAAGAGAATGTTTGTATTCTTTTCTGTGTTTTTGATAAGCAATTTGGTAATTTTGTGCTGGAACTTAAATAATATGCTAAAGTTAGGGGGAATAAATTCATGATTATTTTATTATTTGAACTCATGGTATCCTAAAGAATTAACAATAACTCAATTGCCATCATTTTCTTTTTAGCTAAATGTTTATTCTACTTTATACACAGCTGATATTTTTTAAGACTTAGTCCTTATCTTTGTTAAGAACGATAATATTGATGTAGAAAACTTCAAGCAAAGAATTTTATGTCTGAAAACTGTTTCATGTATGACTGATGTGTTCAAGTAATATTATTTAATAGTTCTCAATCTTAAATCCTAAAATGATTCATCTATTGCTGTTAGAAATGTGGTCACATGCAGTGTGCTTAAATTAAGGCACATACTTGCTTTCTTCTTTTGTTTAAAATTGTTTCATCTAATGCAAATTTGTTAAATTCTGCCGAACAACAGTCTTCATGTAATTTTGTGTGGAAATTGGGAGAATGAGTTATCAATATCATATTTGATCTTAATTTTAAATGGTATGTTTAAGGTATATATTAAAGAGCTCTCTTGTCTTGCTATAAGCCTTATTCTAAAACAGTGTTTATTTTAAACCAAATTAAAATTCGAAACCATAATGAAATTTTGTAAATATCACTTATATATTAAGCAAGTTATTGAAAATATTGCTTTAAAAATTGATTTTGTGCTTAAAAAAATTGTATCAGTAACTGCATTTTGAATATTTTTAGGTTCTGTCACAGTTTTTACAGCGGAGAATTCTATCTGCATTAAGCTGTCCGGAAGTGATACAAGTTATGTAAGAAAATTTGAAGGAGGTTACACTGCAAGCCAAAGTAAAAAAAAAAAATCATTTATAGAAATTTAACTTTGATTTTATCTTAAAATTGTGTATGAGAAAAAAATTGTGTTATAATTTCAGCTTTTTTTTAAAATTGTGTGTGTGTTCTAAAATAAAAAGAATCATTGTTTACACTTTAATACTATTTTATCCCCATTCTAACTTAATACTATGAATATAGCTGATATGTTAAGTTTCCTTTCATATTATAAACATTTGAAAGCGTATATTTGGAGACAAAGGACAAAAATAGTTTGAATGATATATGCACTTATACATCATTTTCAAATCCTAAAAACTCGTATCTTAAACTATTTAATTAATAATAAAAGTAAAAAAGGCACGAAGGTTTTATTTGCATAAGTTATGCATATCTTAAATTCTGAAAACTGTCAATATACTAATTATAAAAATTCCAAAAATACTACAGTATAAACTTTATAAAACTTTAATGTTCACCAAAGGTCGAAAATTGAGTAATTTGAAGTATGTCAATCACTTTCAAATTACAAAAGGTGCTGTAGTAGGTTTGTTTTCTATAATTTAAGGAAGGTCTAATGATTTAGGAACATTTTAAACTGATTGTAATGCCAAATGGGGATCTAAAATGCAAAAGTTGTTTTGAATTCCAATCCTTTTTTATTCTTACAAGTGAAGCATTCTGTTTACTAATTATTAAAGAGTAGAAACTGCTAATAATTAAACATAAAGAATAAGTTAAGCTAATGGCTGCAATAACAATTTATATTCATTTTGTAAAAAGCTCTTAACAGTCACAGTTAACTCAGTTTGTAATATAATTACCATATTTCACTTTTATGCTGCAGCAATAAAATTGGGTACATATAAGCAGTATATAAACATTGAAGAGTGCAACGAAAGAATGGTTGTTTAATAATGTACTTCATATATATATACAGCAAAGTACTACATTTTCTAACATAGAAATTCAAAGTTTGACTGTTATTTTTGCTAGAAATTTGTCATAATTATGGCCTTTGACATTTTTCTCTTTCATATACATGGATTCAAATAAGCTTTTAAAAAGAAGTATCTCTGTATATTTTTATCTCCAATTTTTTTCTTTTTTTCAAGTCTAGAAAGGGCATTTTTCTGCTGTATTCGCGTCAGACTACCCACCTGACTGGAACATCTGCTCTTGCACCTCAGTGCCCAAGGTCATAAAAATTGAGATGGGTATAGTAGGCCTTGGCCTTCATGGGCTGTTGGACCACTGAGTTTAGTTTATTAGCTGTATAGCCCAGTGTTATATGAGCTTTTTCAAGTATATAATTTTTTTACTCAAGGAAATTTCTCCTCCCCATTACCTTCCATTCCACCATTCCATTTTTAGACTAAGAGTTCCTGATTCTTAACATTTCAACCTAAGTTCAAAACACCAAATTTTTTCTCCTACTTTGGAGCAGTTCTGCTCCAACCAATCAGAAACCTCCCTTAACTTTTCTGTATTTGCGTGCTAAAGATTTTCCAATTTTTGCTCAGCTTCCTTAGCTGCACCCTGATTGACTAGGTTACACCCTGCCCATATCCTAATCTGTTAATATTAGCTTTCTTTTGGTGTTTTCACTGATTTTAACTTGGTATTTTGCTAACTTTTAAAGTACTTTATTTCTATTATCTTAGTGTATTTCTTTAAATTTAACTTTCATATTTTTTCCTTTATGTGTTTTTAATTACGAATAGGCAAGTATTAATATCATCAGTCACTCAAAATTGCAAGGAATAGAGGTTAAAGCATGACTGGGTGAGGTACTCTGCAACTCTGAGCTTTTTAAACTGGAAGGGGAGAGAAATCTTTGTGGTACTTCAAAGGAAAGTGAATAGATTATTTGTGAATATATGAAGTTTTATTTTGTTTATATTAATTTTTAAGTTAAAGCTCCCAAATTTCACACATTGATAACAAATAATACCACCCAGCAATGCCATATGTAGTAATTGCTAAATAGATTTCAGTATTTTGCTTCAAAAGGAAGTTGATATGATCCAAAAAGTCTGCCTAACAAAGTGATTTCTTCTATTCTCTCCCAATGCATTTTTATAAAATTTGGCTGAAAAATATCCTGTATATGCAATTGTTCAGTAAAATTGCTTGGTTTCAGTTAGAAGCTTATATGTTGAATAATTAGGTACTAAATTACTACAGCACTGTCTTGTAATTTTTCTAAGCACAGTAAGTGTACATCTGTCTTTCTAACTGCAAGTGTACACTTGTCTGTTGTTTTGGTTAGTGAGATTTTCTCTTGGGCATTTTGAAAATCTGTCAAAGAATGTGTGATCGAGAAGGGGAAAAGTGAGGATATGTGTGTGTGTGTGGGGTATGTGTAAAGAACTGAACAGATCAACAGTCATAAACATCTTGTATTGACACTTGCTAGAGAATCTTATTTCAGAAAATTTTTTCCATTCTGTTATGTTTTTAGCCAAAGGAACTTTATCATATTAAAAAATTAATAATAGTTTTTCAGTCTCTGGAAGATTAGAGGTGCAGCAACAACAAATATAAGCCTTTATACAGCAATAGTTCCCTTTCTGGAATTTCCAAGTTTCTTACCTAATAGTATAAAAAATTAACTTTTTTGTGATAACTTATTAAAAATGATCATTTTGTTGATAGATTGTAATTCTCATATTTTACATTTTACTAGATAGATTTTTTGAAAACAGCTTGTAATTTTTCTACTAAATCATTTTTTTTTTTATTTTAACATTATTTCGATGTTTAAAAACTCATATTTTCTGTGTAATTTTTTATAGAATTATCCAAATAAAATTGTATATATCACACTGTGTTATATTTATAGAATATTTGCATTAACAGGTTAATATAATTGGGCATAATTTAAAGGTATAAATGTAATGTAGGTATAAATGCAATTTTCTTGTACTTTTATCATAATTATATTTGTTTTGGTTGTTAATTGCTGAATTATAGTTTGTTAAATTTGTTTAACCTCTTAATGCACACTTATTTTGAAAAAAGAAATGGCAAAACAAAAATCAGTCTATATAAGAATTTTAAAACCTTATTTTGGCAAAAATATCATTAAAATTTTAATTTTAAATTTCGATTCACATTGCAGAGGTAATTGCCAAATATTGCAATCTTGCACATACCTAGACTTTTGTTATTTTTCTTTTGGAACAACTGTTTTGAAAAACAACCATATTTTTATCAGTAAACATTTTATTTTTCACTTTTTCCAACAGAAAAAACAGTAATGGTAGTATTTATTTTTAAAAATTATTCAAAATTTTCTTTTGTGTGGTACATTTGGAACAAGATGCAGTACCTGCCCAACAATGCATTTATTACACATACAGCAACTCTCATTTCTTTTCTGTTGCTATCCCTTTTTAGCTGAACACACAGCACAATATCTTGTGGGAGCTTCTTTTTGGATGGTGGAACAAAATAGGACATTACTTTAGAATTCCCGAAGATTTCAGGGGGGAAATAATATATTTGTACCACTGTAATAATTTTGTATAAGTCTTGCTACTAGTTTGCTTCTGAAATCTAAAGTTTTTTCATCTGTTTCTTTTTATGTAAAACATGCATTCCAAATGCTGATGTCTAGCATGTGGAAGAATATTTTTTTAATATTGATCTAAATTTATGAAATCGCAACAACAGATCGCAGTCAATTTCACCAGTGTAGTTGATGATTGCTTATTACTGCTGTTTAAAATACTCCACAAATTATCTCGTTTGTGTTCAGTTTGGCCAGTTTAGTGTGATCAAGTGAACTTGACTGTCCACGTTAAAATTGGTTTAAAGGGTAAAGTTTTCGCTTTTAACTTTTCTGCTTTTTCGAACTGAAGAAATGCAAAATTCTTGCATTCTTATGTGAATATGTTAATGTGGACTTTTCAAAATCTGTGTTGATTAAAGGTGTAAAAAAAATGTAATGCTTAAAATGTGTTTGAAATTTTCTTAGCATACTTAAATTGTTCATGATTCAATTTTTAAATATGCTGTTAGATCTTCTGTAGAAATATTTTTATAATATGAGATTGAAAAAGTAAAACTACACTAATTAAGGCTTATTTACTGTTTCTGTATAAAATTCATAATTTATACACTTTTCATTATTTTACATATTTTTAAAAAATATTTTTAATCTTAAATTAATTTTTTTTAAATTCTTTATTTCTTAAATTGATATTTGCCCATCTACACTATTAAAATTCGAAGGTAAACAAACGTATCTATGTATGTATGTGCGTCTATCTTCTCACGAACAGCACCACGCAGAAAGTCGCGGAAGGTACCAAAAGATCGGGAATTTTCCGGGGAAGCCGTATTGCCTATTTATATTCCGATATTGTAATTAGTTAAAAAGATATTAATTAAAAACCTTAAAACGCCGAATTGTTTTACTCCTGCCGGTTGTTTACTTGGCGGAACTTTCCTTCCGTTTCGGCCGAGCGGTAATCTTACGTTTTCCATCATATTAAAATTGTCATCTAATTTTCGGTGTCGAAATTAGACAAAAAATAATTACAGAATCGGAAAGATCATTTATTTCGCCACGACACGGTGTAATTTTTTTTGTAAAATAACGATATTT